>OZ005742.1:125985593-126000593 GCA_963930735.1 Dioctria linearis | reverse complement strand
CCACAGATTCACCGCTATTTGGATGACTTGTCATCAATTTGATATGTGAACCAGCTTCACTTCGTTGACCACCAAAACAAAGGAGTACGCTCCTCGACAATTCTTTCCACGTTCGATAAACCTCATTCATACTATTCGCCCAAAGTTTTGCTAGACCTTTCGGCTTGGTGTGTAGGGAAAAAATTAGAATGTCATCATTCCAGAAGTAAGCCTCGTATAGACGACTAACTCGATTCACAAACTGCTCGATGGTTAATGATTCTTTTAATGACGGATCGAAATCGGCCAATAAGTCGATTATGTCTCGAGCAGTGTGTATAGAAATATACGCATTTGAACGTAGGTGATTTGTGGAGACATCGTAGCGTCAACTAGTTGTTTGTTATACTGACGACAATTTTTATCTGAAGCGGCTAGCGTTGTATTAGTTGTATCATCTACTACTTCGGGTAGTAGAGGCAAATTATTTACAGCTGGACGAGATAAAATTTCATTTGTTGACGTCATAGTTATTGGCGGACTATTATAGCCATTACCCATTATCGGTTCATGATTTGCAGCGATTTGTGCCAAATTATTATTGTTTAAGTTTGATTGAGTAAACTGACTTACCGATTGATTTGTCGTTACAGAAGCAGTGGTCGAGATGATTGTTTTCACAAGTTCAGTAAGTTTTTCGAACCTTTCGTGAAGGTTTTTTAGTTCAATCGTAATATTAGATCGGCTTTTGATCCATTTATCGGTAACTTATTTTCCCGCAATTTTCAGTTAATTTTTGCTGCGGTCAAACTAGCAATTTTCGGCATTTTTTTCTTTTAATACCGAACGGTAACAGTACGGAAAATTTTTTATTAAAACACGAAACGGAATGTTATCGGAGTTATTGACACACAAAACGATAACACTATCGAAACCGACTGTCGAAATACGGAACGACATGGCACTATCGAATGTATAACGCTATCGATTGCGGAGCGATGGTACATTCAAACATGCAAACACGATCGTTATCGTTCACCGCACTGTGATACGATTTATATATAACACACACACATACACTGTCACTTCTTCGTACGAGAACGATTTCGTGTCGAAACACGCGTGTCGTGTCCCAAAGCAATCACACAACGAAAATCTTCTTTAATAAATCAGAACACACGAATTGTTTTAGATAGAAAGCTTTATTTTGTACAACACTGACCTATCTTACTTTACTTTACAACTAACCCGAACCAAAACATGATATTGCGATGACTGATAATTAAACGGCACTCGCCAGACCAGTCATTGGTCTTTTATGCCCCGATATTCGGAAGTACTTTCTTTGCTCACAACGCGGATGTAAACAAACGACAACAACCTTGTCGTTTGTTCTACCGGCTGCAGCACCTGAGCCGCTTAGTAGTAAACAATCGCTTTACATAACAATTACTATTACACATTACACATTAAATTTCTTTGTTATTTTCTTCTACTTTCTTTTTTATTCTGTTCTTACAACATATCTGTATTGGTTTCTATTTAATTTAATTCTTCTTTATACTTAACTAATTAACAGCAATAACTTAACTTTAACTATTTAACAAAATTTTTTTTTAACTATATATTCGCATGTTTCAAATACAAAATTGCCTCTTTACTATATAGGTACTTCCTTATTCACTTAACATTGAACATTTTTTCCCATAACTATTTTCTTTCCTTACTTTCCACGTAATTTACCAATTTTTTACTTCCCTTCTATAGCAAAACATTGATCAACGCTTTTTACCATTATCTTTTATATATATGTAAATGTATCATATCTTTTTATCAATTACATGCACTTGTAACTCTTACCATCTCTAATCATGAATTTTTACAACTATTCTTTCTATTTGATACCTCTATTATTTTTACATTTGTCCTACCTGCAGGTCTATAGAACGTACCTATTTACAATAATATCTAATGCTCCGGTTCGCTAACACTGCTGCATGCTGTTACGGTTACTTCAGCCGTACCACTAACCTGTCAACTACCGTAGGCTCGTTGTGTTGTGTGGACTATTACCTTGATGCTAGTTGGATCCTTTGTTCCATGTGCTGTTTCAATTGCTTAGTTCGGTGTTCCTAGTTGTGCTCAGAAAAATCTGCAACGCCGATGTACAGTGGAAGCTCACTGGTGTTTGATTCATCTCAGGTAAACCGCGCTTATGCAACTATCAGCTTGTGGGGCTGCACCCTTCGGGAGTTTTAAAGCGTATTTCTAATAGCGAGATTTCGACTAAGCGGACTTTCAGTTTACTTTTGAGCTTTTACTTATAAGGCTCATTGGCTGCTGATCGTCTCTACATGCCTTTGTTCACTCTAATTAATCTTTGAATCTCGTTATTTTTTTTTTTGTATTACTTCCATATGCATGATGGAGTTCTCCCCAATTACATAAATTATTGAGAGTCCACCCATATATAAAAAAGATATATTTCCTCTATTGAAAGTTTTGTAACGTGCTTTCTAAAAGTGCATAGAATTCTGCATGATTCCTAGTTCTTTTAACTGATTGGGTTATCTGTTTTAGATTTGCCTTTGTATAACCTTCGCTTTAGTTTCAATCACATCTTTAACATACGGTGACACATTTCGATGATCTTCGGTACTTGAACTTCTTGGAAACTATCATATATCCCAGTGATTGTGTATGTGGGTTCCTGATTAGTAGACAATGATTTTCTCGTGACGTCTAATTTCTGATTCTTCCAGTGGCTCTTTTGTTTTTTAAGTTCATCAGCGCTCTCCTTCTTTTCATCAATCTTCACAGTTTCGGACACTGTGTGCGCAGTTAGGACAGTCGTCGACGGGTATCTTTTGTCAGTTTCCCACCAACAGTATTATTCTGATGATGTTTCTGGAACTGATGTAACCAATTCTGCTGCAGTCTCCTTGATGTTGCTTCAACTTCTACCTATGGTTAGCGACGATTTTTACATTCTATTCTTAAATGTAGGATTTCAATTTTGTACTTATTTGTGATTTATCTTTTTTTTTAACATCCAAATGTTAACTTAGGTTATTTATGTTTCGTTATATCCATTAATTTTTTATGAGTTTAAACTTTTATCATTTGTTACATATTTTATACATTTACTCTTTCAAAGTAAGGAATATTGTTCTAACCTGTCTTATATCTTTCTTCAATGGGTTTATAATAATTTTTTTTTTATACATACATAGGTAATATTTTTCCCATTTAACTTTTGTTTTCTTATATATCTTTACGACTTTTGTTTTTTTATTTCTTCTCAAGTAATATTCCTTATTATTTTTTTTTTAAAGCAGCCAAGGGCAATACTTAAATTTTTCTACATTTTTCTTTTATTTAGAAATCTTTATCTTTGTTATATATTTCAATTCTTTCTTCCTTTTGGTTTTTTGTTTTTAAATCTTTATTTTTCTTACACTTTATTTCTTCAACTCTTTCTCTTTCTTTTTACTAGAGAACTATTTTTTACTTTAAATTTCTAAGCCTCCTGGTTTTTTCTTTTGAATCTCACTATTATCTGTTTTGTTTTTTTTTTAATTCTCATTATTTACGTAATTAAAAAAAATTCTCTTTTTTTCTTTTGAATCTCACAAAATATTCTTTTAATAATATTTTCTTACCTTTTAATTTATAGATTTACCTTACCGATTGGATCCACTGGGTTGCCTTTATATATCCTTTTATATCTTCCTATCCATATCAAGCTCCGCTCATCGAATTTCTTCTGAAATTGGAGGGAATTTGTTGGAAATCTCTTAGATAAGTCCTCCGATGCCCGGATCATAACCGTTACCTACCTCGTACAGCCCGATAAAATTTGGCGTAAGCTTTATCCTATTAAGCTTATTTCGGACCGGTGACGCTACTATACCTGTTTGATAACTATGTTTTGGCATCTTTAACTTACCCTTTTGCTTAATGCCCTGTCCTTTCCCCAGTTGAGGATAGATATTGTTCCTACAATTATAGCGCCATGCAGATCGTCTGTCAAATTTGTGAGGTTTCGTTTATCCATGGAAAGAATTAGGACTTTTTACGAAATAGGCTGTTGCATTGGCGATTCTTACGAATGCACGTTCATCGCCCAGTCTATTTTCACTGTACCCATAATACCTGCGATGTCTCCTTCTTGAACCATTGGCTTCTTCATTTCTTACTTTATCAAGTTCCGCACTGTCGTAAGCTATGGTCCAAGTCTTCTCCCCTTGTTGTGGCTGGACTGGCTCATCCAATATGGGTATACTTGTCTCCCCCAGTCCTGAAGCTTCCTTTACATTACATTTTATATTCTTCCCGTTGCTGTCTGGGTTACTGATATCTGGTCTGATGTTTTTTGCCACGTTCCTGTGAGCCTCCTCTATTCCGGCATGGAACTGATTTCTAGGACTGTAATTATTGGATACCACTGGACCACTAGCTGTTATATTTCTAAAAACGGAACTTTCTTTCTGCACTTCGTTGGCATCTTGAATCGACAATTTCTTATTTACACAATCGATCACAGCTTTGTCACTGAGGAAATCCATTCCAAGGATGCCATCGGCGGGAATGGAGTCAGTGTCACCAATGACATTAAATTGGCAAACCTGCTGACCGTTATCTATCAGTAACTTTGCCTCACAAGTACCCCTGGAGCTTTTCGCGTTTCCAAATAGTCCTCCAATTCTTATTTTATGTTGTGTGTGTATGAAGGTATCTCTTTTTATCCTATTGAGCTTCATTAAGCTACATGTGGATCCCGTATCTAATAAAAGCCTAAACGTACCTTCTACAGCTATATATGATGCGACTGTGATGATAAATTTATTACTGGAATTCAATTGTTCTGTTTCTCTATCTGCTAAATACTTTCTTACGCAGATATCCCTGTAATGGTCGCATGTTCTGCAGAATTTGCAATAAAGCTCCTCCCGTCCTGGATGGAATTTATTTTGAATACTAGCTGCACAGTTGGCTACTCTTACGCGATGAATTTGGCAATTGGATATCTCGTGCCCATGTTTCTGACATTTAGTGCAGTAAGGAGGCTGCTTTCTCCACAGGCATTCTTTAGCAAAGTCCCCAGGCTGACAGCGTTTGAAGCATTTAGCAACTCTAGATTGCTGCCTAGTCCTTCTTGGAGATTCGAAGTTCATTGTTGATGGTTGCACTACTTCAAATTCCTTTTGGAATTGTTTCTGCCTTACATGGATAACATTTCCAGCCTTCCAGCTTTCCTGTGGTGTTTCTCTGGAGTATTGTGGTACTTTTTCCCATACTCCTGGCGCCATAGCTTCAAGCCTTTTTGAATCTCTTTCGAAGTAAAGAGCTTCTTCTCGAACTTCTTCCAATGTACCAAACCTTTTTCCGGTTAGGTAAACCCGAGTGGCTTGACTGCTTACACCGGCTTTAAAAGTTGTAACTGCGTCAGTTTCCAACGCGGCTATCAAGCCTCCATCCCTCTTTGGATATTTAGCTGATACCGAAGACTTAATCTGATCCAGCAGCTCCACCATCCTATCCGCAAACTCTCTAACATCTTCACCCGGCCTCTGCCTACATGCTAACATTTCAGTGCGTAACTCACTGAAAGATTTCCGTGGCATGTAGGCTGTCTTAATCGCCTGTTTGCAAAGATGCAAAGTCCTTTGTCCCCTGTGAACTTATTAGGTAATAAGCGTCGTCGGATAAGCGGTACTTTATGCATTTAAAAAAAATGCTTTGCTCTGCTAGTTCCAGACGGTCGTGCAAGTCCTTACTGCAATTGAGGAAATGAAATACCTCCTTTGCCAACTTTGGTGACTTTTCTCCCGAAAACATTGGCACATAATAATAATCTTTTCGTATGAATCTGCCACCATATATATTTTAATTCCTTTGGTTCTTTACGGGTTATTGTAATTGCATTCAAATCAAAAATTTCACTTTTAGATGAAACGAGGACAAACAAACCAACTCATTAAAATCTAGCGTTTTTGTATACTAAAAATATTAACCCAAACAAGATCTATATTTTTATAAAATCAAACCTAAACTATAACAATATCACCCTAACTATCTTGGTATCTCTTTCAACTCTCAAAAACAAAACTCCTTAACTCTATCATATTACATGGGGGCTCCAGTAGTTACTACGACTATTAAAAATCCGAAAAATTGAATATACGCGCGTATGATCAACGCCTAAAATGAAACGTGACATTGAAAACTTTATACACAAGAAACGAGAATCACGAAATAAAATTACAAGCTCCCTACTCTATGCAAATTAATAATTTATCACATTAATTCTCTTCTTACTAGGCACTTTACACATTTATCCTAAACCAATTTATTCAATTCGAATTTCTATTTTAACTAATGCTTGCGTGAAACGAAGATCACGGCTTAAAATTATTAACACCTTACTCTATACAAACACATTCATCTTATTTAACAAATTTTAATTAATTTTTTTTTTATTTGTCGCCAAAAGAACAAAAATCCACCAAATATCACTTTAGACTGAAAGATCCTATAATACACTAAATCTAACACTTCTTAATTAACCTGAAAAGTAAATAAAATTAAGAATGGAGCAGCTAAAAGCATAACTCCTAAAATTAAAGAAAAACTGGAGCAGCTAAAAAAGCATAACTCCCAAAAATAGCAAAAAATTGAGCAGCTAAAAAAGCATAACTCCCAAAAATAACACAACAAACACAATACCTGTATTGCAGCAATACTTAAACTTTTCACCGGCTGCGCCAAAATGTCGTGTCCCAAAGCAATCACACACCGAAAATCTTCTTTAATAAATCAGAACACACGAATTGTTTTAGATAGAAAGCTTTATTTTGTACAACACTGACCTATTTTACTTTACTTTACAACTAACCCGAACCGAAACATGATACTGCGATGACTGATAATTAAACGGCACTCGCCAGACCAGTCATTGGTCTTTTATGCCCCGATATTCGGAAGTATTTTCTTTGCTCACAACGCGGATGTAAACAAACGACAACAACCTTGTCGATTGTTCTACCGGTTGCAGCACCTGAGTCGCTTAGTAGTAAACAATCGCTTTACATAACAATTACTATGCTAGGTTAATTGTTATCGTAATCGTCGATTGCTCCACTAAGTGCTCATCGCAGCCAGCTGTTGGGCTAATCAGCAAAACAACCGACAGTTGCAGAACAATACCATGCGAGGTATTGTTTAGCAATTGCTGATTATTTCGCTAGAATGCGCCCTTGGCTGCTAGAAGAATCTTCCGTATATTGGGGGATCACACGCGTACAAAATGGAAATGCGCACGCAAATTTATTTTTATTTATGTTTTTCAGATTCCCGAATCCGATGATTTAACACGACACATTTACGCACAAATTCAACCGAAAAATATCCGCGTTCATCCCACTTCTGATTTGTCAAAGGATGGAGTAGGCCAAAAATGAAAAACGGATTTTTTGATTAAATTAATATAAAGAATCTGTTATAAACGGTAGCGACGATTTTAATATTAATTACGACGGCGACGTGTATTTGGAATAATTAATATATTGGTTGTAGCGACGATGCGATGCTTCGATTGATTTAATATGCTGGTAGCCATACGATTACGATTCTTTCCTAATAGCGACGTAACGATACTGCGACGGCAACAGGTCCGCTTTCTACGATGGTCCGCTAAAGACTTACTTTTTATAATTGGCGTAATTCTCACATATGCTCAAATGAATACATCGGAACGGAATTGGTTAGATGGCTTTGTGTGAGGAGTCATAGGCGACGATTAAGTTATGTGTTTAGGCTTATCAACCGGACACATATCCAATACGAATGAAAAAAGTTGGGTTGGGTTTGTATCAAATGTAAATAAATGGAAATGAGGTTATGTAAGACCGAAAAGAATATTCGTTCGTGTGTGGAACATAATATGGAACGAAAATATACTTGACAGTTCGGAACGAAATTTGTTTCTCGTAAGAATAAACATAAGATGTATTTTAATAGAACTAAAGCTTTAAATATGTATATTTTTTATTGAAACTGTAACTAGAATAAATATATAATATTTTATTACATGTATTGCGGCAAATTTCTGTTAGTTTAGAAAAAAAATTGTGTTTTCGGTTTAGTGCTTTCGATTTTCGATGTGCAAACGGCCTAAGAATGATTGATCCAAGGAAAATGAAGAATTGATCAAAGAATTCCACGACACCATGCATGATGAGCTCCAGCATGCTCACCGCTGAATAAATAACCTAAAACAACGGTATATCTGGAAAACTTAACAAAATGGTAAAAGAAATACGCAAAGAATAAGTACAAAAGATAGACAAAAAAACTGCTAGTGATTCCAGAGACAGTAACCAGTAGCTTTGAAACAATCGTAATTAACACAGTAGTACCATTAAGAATGTCAAATGGTTTTAAATATATTTTAGCTCTACAGTGCGAGTTAAAAAAAATTCATAGAGGCATATCCAATGGACACAAAAGGAGCCTACTCGGTAGCAGGAACGATTGTTGAACGATTCATTCTGAGGTATGGATGTTTCAACAGACAAAGGAACAGAATTTGTGAATGAACTGCTCAAATATATCAGCAAGTTTCTGAATAGAGAAAATGTGACCACACAACATTCCATAATGAAACACTAGGGTCCATTGAACGAAACCATAGAGTCCTAAATGATAAAAACTTTCGAAAAAAAAGACAACTGGGACGAGCTATTTCGCTACTACATATTTTGCTATAATGCAACCCCACATGTGGATACAAGTTATACACTATTCGAATTAGTTTTTGGGAAGATAGCAACACTACCTGCACATATCTTGAAAAACAAAGGGCAAATAGATAGCATACACAGTTATGAAGAAGAATTAGTAACAAGATTAGAAAGAGCTTATGAAAAAAAAAATAACTTAGAAGAAGCAAAAGCACAGCGAAAGACAATAAAAGACATAAATTCCAATCCTGCAAATTTCAAAATAAATGACTACGTGTACCTGAGAATCAATACAAGGAGGAAGCTCGAAAATTATAGGTCAAAATGGAGTAAACTCCACAATTCTAATAAACGTTATATCTAAGGAAGTGCACAATAATAGAGTAATAAGATGTAAAGATAGATGAATAATGTATTATTAAGTCCTTATACCTAATTATTGCAGGTTATGAAATAATTTTAGTAAAATGTACGTCGCACTACTCAATAACAATAATCAAAATTAATTTAGCTTAATTAAATAAATTAAAAAAAAAATTATAATATAATAGATATATCAAATAGGATGGGCTAATAGAAATCAAAATCTTAATCTTAATGGGTTACTACCAAAAAAAAGCTCCCGATTTCTGTTTTAACAGCACAGTGGTACATAAACGCATAAAAGTATGCAATTTGAAAATTGAAACAAATTACTTATGTACATGCAAAGCTATATAATGCTGTGGTATTCGTGTGTATTGTACTCCAAAGCATTTCGGGCATCTGCACAGCAGTAGGATTGCATAAGCATGGCGAGATTTTAGATTTTCTGTCGGATTTTTCATAGCTTTTTTTTTGAACTTATAAAACGTTTTGCGTGAGCAGGCAAGGGGCGAAGGAAATGTGTGCGCTATGCTGTTGGTCAGACACTTTTCCTTGTAATTTGTCTGGCATCATTTATTGCTTGGGCAAATATTATTTTACTGAAGCCGGTCATCAAATAAAACTCTTCCGATAACTTTGAGTTGTAGTGTATCATATAATTTTGGCAATCTTCATACTATGTCAGTTTTACCATTTTATTAACTAGATACCAAAGAACTAGTTTAAAGAGTTAAATTTGACTTTACCAAAAACCATCTTTTCCTTTCTACAGCTTCACTAAAACCCATTAGGGTTTCAGATCTATACAATCAAATAAAAAATATCGGGACTGCACATTTTGATATATTCAAGGATAACCGATATTTCCATTATCCTTGAAAGCAAATTTTCATAAAAATTGTTCTCGGAAACCTCAAAGCTTCCCAAAATAAATAACGTTTATTTCATGGAGATACGATGATAATGTTACATCTACTAAGCAAAATTTTCCCACAACAAAAAATTGCTATTTTCAATATTGCCATCCTTCCTGTAAAATTTCATCAAAATAAAAAAACAATTTACACCAAATTGGTCGATTTTCTGTGTAAGAGCTTATAAAATTATATATTTCATATACACAAATTTACATACCTATAAATATTCAGCTTTCTATTCTTTATTAGATAATATTACTAGGTATTAGGGCGGTTTGGCCAGACATTCTCTGACGTCACAGGCGTGATCTTGCAAGAGGCCATTTACGTTTTATCACACACACACACACACACACACACACACACACACACACACACACACACACACACACACACACACACACACACACACACACACACACACACACACACACACACACACACACACACACACACACACACACACACACACACACACACACACACACACACACACACACACACACACACACACACACACACACACACACACACACACACACACACACACACACACACACACACACACACACACACACACACACACACACACACACACACACACACACACACACACACACACACACACACACACACACACACACACACACACACACACACACACACACACACACACACACACACACACACACACACACACACACACACACACACACACACACACACACACACACACACACACACACACACACACACACACACACACACACACACACACACACACACACACACACACACACACACACACACACACACACACACACACACACACACACACACACACACACACACACACACACACACACACACACACACACACACACACACACACACACACACACACACACACACACACACACACACACACACACACACACACACACACACACACACACACACACACACACACACACACACACACACACACACACACACACACACACACACACACACACACACACACACACACACACACACACACACACACACACACACACACACACACACACACACACACACACACACACACACACACACACACACACACACACACACACACACACACACACACACACACACACACACACACACACACACATATATATATATATATATATATATATATATATATATATATATATATATATATATATATATATATATATATATATATATACACACACACACACACACATAATATAACTTTAAATTTGCACTACCAGGCAAGCAGATAACCAAAACACAAAATCTTGCTTAAGAGCTCATGCAGCTAGCAAGCATGGTTTAAACCTGCATCGATATTTTCATATCTTCGGCTGTTGTTGCATTTCTATTTTTGTACTCCAATGCTTCACACCACTTAGTCATTTTTCCTGCCGCTCCAGCCACACTTGATCAGTGAGTCACACTTCTTTACGTCATTTTTCAATAGCAGGCATATTTCTTGTAGATCTTAAAAATTTTAAAACTTGAATTTGACCCCGATGCGATTAAGGCTTTGTTGTTGTTGTTTCTTTATGAGTAGAATTAAAAAAAATCTGAGTTAACCAGGCATGAGTATATCAAACAAATTCTGCTGTCTGAATTTATGTTGGCCTGATACCATATTATGAATAATCCACCTCGATAGGGCTATATAATTAATAATAGTACAATTAAAATAACGGATTTATAGCCTCGTCTTTCAATAATTAAGTAAAGATCAGTAATAAATTATAGATATTTGACTTGATCGTCTGAGGCCCCCCTGTATACAAGAGTCAAGAGTAATGACATGGTTAAGAAATTATTTATTGAATCGATGTATGAATTCTAGCACCATCGCTTCGGAATATTTCGTATTACTTGGGAATAAATCGTCCTAACATAAAAATTATTGCTATAAATATACCGAAACGAGCTCATTTATCTCATTCTTAATTGGATATTTTAAGTGCTCGGTCATAACAATTAATTAAAATATGGAAAAATTCGTTATTACAAAAGACAACATAACCTATATCAAAAGGTTCAATATAGGAGACCGTAAAGTAGAGTTTAAAATCGCGCCGGTGCGGTGCCCCAAAATGCGGAGCCCACCTCGTGGATTAAGACTTCGGTGGAAGACATTATTCAACATGCCGTGAAGGGACTCCTACCAAATGATCAGGTAGGGATTACTTTTTGCGGAAACAGTTTTAAGGAGAGGGGACCGGGGTGGTTGAATTTTAGACCTGCTTCGGAAATTATAATAGAAGATATCTGGGAAATGATTTCGAAAATATTTCAAAGCAACTCTGAAGGTATGTTTTTATATTTGCACCTGATTTAGTCAAGGTTTTCTAACAAAATTTTTATTTTAGGATTAAGTACAGATACTTTTTGCTTGGGGGTGACATCGGTGCGCCTACCAGAAGGTCGAGGAAATAATCGCCATAATAAATATAATACTTTTATTAAAGAGTGCGCCACGAGGAAGGGTATCGTTGTGATAGAGAATAAGGACAACCTGTGCTTATCTCGAGCATTGGTGGTTGCAATCGCTGGCGTAAAGAAAGATATCAACTATAGGAAAATTAGAAGAAATATTCGAAAACTACAAACTCATCTTGTTTCAAAATTGTTAGCAGAATCAAGAATTCATATTCCGATTGAAGGCGGGGGAATTTCTGAACTTCAGCAATTTCAAAACCATTTGAAAGCATATAGTATTGTCGTTTATCAATACGGAACTAAAGGACGAGATGTAATTTTTGATGGACATAGCGATAGCCCCAGGCTGAATCTGTTATATCACAATAATCATTATTATGTTATAGCATCTCTCACTGCTGCCATTTCTTGCAGTTATTATTGTGAAATATGTCATATACCGTATAATACTAAAAACGATCACAGGTGTGGCGCGACATGCCCTTGTTGTCAACAGTCACCAGCCTGTACTAATAAAAATATTTTCGAAATTAAGTGTCAAAATGTAACCGCCGCTTTAGAGGCCAGCAATGCTTCGATAATCACAATGCGTGTGGATCATTAAATAAGAAAACCGTCTGTGAACAGATTAAAAGATGTATGGATTGTTTGATAACATACAAAGCACAACACTAGCCCTATTACCAAAAGCATTTGCCTTACCGCCCGTTTATAAAAAAGGTTATTTTCCACATCTTTTTAATACTGCTGAAAATGAAAATTATGTTGGCACACTGCCGGCAATAGATTATTACGGCCCTGATACAATGAAAACAGAAAAACGAGCTGTATTTCTTAAATGGTATGAAGACCATAAAAATGACCAATTTAATATGCAGCGTGATATTGTTGAATACTGTGTTAGCGATGTGCAAATTTTGACAGAGGCATGCTTAAAATTTAGAAGGCTGATGTTAGATGAATGCAACGTTGAGCCATTTTTGGAGGCAGTGACTATAGCTTCCGCGTGCAACCTTGTCTACAGGCGCAATTTTCTCAAGAAAGACACCATTGGGATTATTCCAAAAAATGGATATCGAAAAGCTGATAACCAGTCGGAAGTAGCAATGCAGTGGCTGATATGGTAGGAAAGTTATAGGAAAATTAATTTCTTGCATGCGGCTAAACAACGAGAGGTTGTACTAAATGGGGTTAAGGTAGATGGATATTGTCCAGAAACAAATCAGGTTTTCGAATTTCATGGCTGCTATTATCATGGGCACGAAATATGTCTAACACATAACCGCGATGCTCCACTGTATGATGACCCCAACGATAGTTTAAACAGGAGATATGAAGCTACTGAGCTAAAAACCGAACGCTTACGTTCTTATGGATACGAAGTAATAGAAATGTGGGAGTGTGATTTTCGCAGGCATATGCGATATTTGAAAAACCATACTTTAATGGTAAATATGCCGTTAAATCCTCGCGATGCTTTTTATGGCGGCCGAACAGGAAATACTGTGATGCGCTATCATTGCAGACCAGGCGAGAAAATTAAATATATCGATGTATGCTCTCTGTATCCGTGGGTTTGTAAATATGGCAAATTTCCAATCGGCCATCCAAAGTTATATGTTGGAAGCAGGGCTTGTTCCGATTTGGGCTTGACTAATATAGAGGGGCTAATTAAATGTAAAATTTTACCCCCAGAAGAGTTATATCATCCTGTTCTACCAATGAAACAATACAATAAGTTAATGTTTTCACTATGCCGCCTCTGTAGTGAGGAGAAAAATCAGTCTGATGAATGTCCTCATACAGATGAAGAAAGGGCATTAATAGGCACATGGGTTATTGATGAAGTTAAGGAGGCCTTAAATCAGGGCGGGCTATAAATTGTTGGAAATATATGAAATATGGCGTTATGAAATAGAGCAATACGATAAATTGACTCGAGTGGGCGGATTATTCACGGTCATGATGAATAAATTCATCAAAATGAAGCAGCAAGCGTCAGGATGGCCGAACAGTTGCCAATCTGAGGAAGAGAAGAACCGCTATATTGATGACTTTCTGTTTTAAGCTGTACAGCTACCTGGAAAAACTTGGAGATCGAGCTTCATATTATGACACTGATTCTGTCATTTATGTTAGCAGAGAAGGAGAATATGACCCACCAACAGGGGAATTCGTTGGCGATATGACAGACGAACTGGATTGCTTTGGCAAAGGTAGTAATATAAGGCGGTTTGTGAGCGGAAGCCCTAAATCTTATGCGAATGAATACTTCAACGCAAAAGAAAACCAGTTTAAAGCAACAAATAGAGTTAAGGGTATACGCGTACATCATAAGACTTCAGAACTTGTGAATCTTGACTCCATGGAACGTATGATATTAAACACACAAAAGCATGAGGTATTATCAACCCCCGAAGTAAAAATATACAGGCCTAAAGCAGAGAAGCGCAAATTTTTCAAAGATTATAGCTCTATACCTTACTGATTTAAAAGACAATGCATATAAATATAGTAAATTT
>OZ005742.1:125928093-125980593 GCA_963930735.1 Dioctria linearis | reverse complement strand
ACATACATACACATAATTATTCTTATCATCTAAAAATATTACTTTTTCAAGACACAAGTGCGTATCAGATTTCATGCATTGCACTGTGTCTAAGCTTCTTGTACATTCCCACGTACGATTTTTCACGTCGTGGGAAAGTAATAAAAAAAAAAGAAACTTTCATGGGCACCTGGGGCAGCTAGCCCGAACCTCGAGGAGTTTGTTAATAAGTCGCCACGGAACAAGTTCGGGGAGCTCTTTCTTTTCCAGTTTAGATAATATATTCTGTTTTTTTGTGATCTATCAGAATAGTATAAAAGTTATGTAATAATTTGTAACAAATTGTGTAAAATTATTTAAAAAGTGCCCAATTGGGATAGTGACAAAAAGAAGATGTTGTGACCCAGAATAGTTGTAAAAGATATGTAATAATTTGTAACAAATTCTTTTCCAGTTTAGATAATATATTCTGTTTTTTTGTGATCTATCAGAATAGTATAAAAGTTATGTAATAATTTGTAACAAATTGTGTAAAATTATTTAAAAAGTGCCCAATTGGGATAGTGACAAAAAGAAGATGTTGTGACCCAGAATAGTTGTAAAAGATATGTAATAATTTGTAACAAATTGTGTAAAATTATTTAAAAAGTGCCCAATTGGGATAGCCTGAATTAAAACCCAATCCCAACACTTAATTCTCTTTTCTTTTTATTAAAAGAAATTTCAAACGTTAGGTGCTCTCGTCTTAGAGCACGGCACCCAACGGATAACATTTGGGTGGTAGCGGTACTTTTCCTACGAATCAGTGCTACAAATTAATCAAATTAATAAATAAAAAAAAAACTAAAATTAAAATCCTTACATTTAACAACAATAACAACGATAAAATCTGCCAGACACACAACTGGTAGCAACAATAATCCTAAAGGAAGTTCAGTGCATAAAAGATAATTAAATAAAAACCAAACAACCAAATAAAAAGCAAATAAAAATAACCAAAATACAAATAATAAAATCTGTAATTTTATTGATAAAAAAAAAAGAGCCCGGGTACCCTCAAAAGTGTACTTAGAGGAAAATAATAAGAGTTCAAACGCCATAGCGCTCAACGTATAATTCCCACGTTGGCGAGGCTTCATCCCTGAAGGAAGGAAGGAAACCACAACAATTCATCAACCAGGCTAATCAAAGCAACAACTACCAAACTTCCAACTTTTAAGCACAGTCACCAGCAACATCTTCAACTCCACGAAGACGTCAGCCAGGATGCACGACGCAACTAATCTTCAACATTAAAAATTACAATTTGGTTTAAAATATAAGGTAGACAAGAATTTTGCCCATTGCTTTTTCACATATACATATATACCTGCAAATATTTGCTGATATTTATAAATTTGTAGAAAATATTTATTTTTGCGGTTGTTGTATGTGCAAATACGCTGTCCCACGAAGGGACCTCTGCGGTAAGGCTTCGAAAACTTGCTGGCCAAAGGACTTCGATAAATCAATAATCGATCTCCCGTAAAAGAGCTTCATAAGCCTGTTGATCAGAGGAAAGATTTTGGTAGGAAGCAGCAATCTGTACTACAATCCATTTTATTTCAGTAATTGATCATTTACAACAAAAATGTTTCTCATATTAGCAATTCCCAATCCCTACACATCCCTTCAATCAATCAGAAGAGTGTCAAAAATACATATAACAATTTAGAGTGAGATTATAATCCATAAAAAAAGTGATTTTATCTCTTTCCTTTGTATGCACAATATCAATTTTCTGTTGACTTACCTATCTCATCCCAATTTTCACGCATAACATACATAACAACACGACAGACAAAACCACAAGCGATACGACTACATAAATAAGAACAACTCAATGAATAAATATTACGTAATTATTTAATAGTTAATTACAGCTATTCACTTATTGAATTTAACAAACAAATAGTTAATAAATTGACATTCCTAGCTCATTTAAATGTTCTTTTTATTATTATTTACCTCTTCTCTCACAAAAATTTTTCTCTCTCTCTTGTTATTAAAAAATAATTATCAACACATAACAAAGTGATTCTCTGGTTATTGCTGTTGGGAAACGTAATCGTTTGTCCTGTAATTAGCTGACTTTTACTTGCTCCATACAATTTTGCTATATCTCCTATAGCCCCCCCCCCCATATCAACCAAATCGAAGCTCGAAGCAGACACCCTTAATATTATAAAATCTCATTCCACATCTCTACCAAATTTTCCGTCTGATACTTCAAAAAACTACAATGACTGAAGAAATCGTTTCTTTCGATGAGCTTCGCTCATCCCAAATAGAAAAAAACAGTGCAATTAGGCAAATACTAGGGGCTTATCACCAAGCCGGTAAAGCGAAGCGCACCCTAACTTTTGTAAACAATAAATTACAACAACTCGAAGAAATATGGAATGCCTTCGAAGTAACAGAAGAAGAAATAACTAAACATAAAGACTTCACGGAGGATCACGATTATTTTAAAGAATCGTGCTCAGGCAAAACTGAGGACTGGTACAAACTAACAAAAGCAACACTTTCCGAAAGAATGAAATCAATCTCAGAAAGTGTTACAGCTCAGCAAAAACCCTTTCATATTCCATCATCCAGAGCTTCGTGGAGAATTCAATTCAACACACAAGTTATAGAAGCTAATAAGGAATCAGATGGTCCACAAAATGAAAGTATTTTCAGAAGTCTAAATACCAAATTTAAATCAATTACACGAGTGATACAGTCATTAAACCCAGATATCTTACCTACGGCAAGCAGAACATATTTAGAACAAAAACTAAATATTCTGAATAAACACTGGGCAGAATGCGAGGAGCTCAATAACACATTCCAAACACAATCTACGTCACAAGATTTAGAAAACAAATATTTCTCCGAAGATGTCTTCTGTAAAATAGAAGCAGAATAAAGCTGCAATTGCTATCCAAGAACAGCTAGATAGCCGCTTCCCCAATTACCAACATGACACACAAAATAACTCATCACAATTTCACAATGAAAGCACAGAAATTAAAAGTTCACATATTTCCCTATCAGAAATTAATTCGTTAATACCAAATTTTAACGGCGATCCAAAAGACCTCCACAAATTCGTGTCATGTTGCGATGACATCAATCGGCTTTATCCCAATGCTGACACAACATCCCTGTTTTCAATAATTAAAAGTAAACTATTTGGAGATGCCTACTATGTACTTAAGTACAATGATACAAGCAGGTGGTCAGATTTGAAGAAAACATTACTCCAAACATTCGAAGAGAAATTAGAAAAATCAGTACTGCAATCAAAACTCCAACACACAACACAAAGAACAGGAGAGCCTGTCAAGGAATTCCTAAAACAAATAAATATAACACATGAAGCCACCCATTCATATACGACGGATCAAATATTAATATATTCCCTAATAAAGGATAACGAAAAACAAGCTATTAGAGCGATTGAAGACGGATTAATAAGCGAGCAACTGCAAACGCTAGCCAAACTCCACGAAAATAGAGCATTAAAGCCAATTACGTCATATATTAATGAGCAAGCATTACGCGTAGAATCAAAGGCAACAAAATTAGCAGCAAACTCTTCTCGCACTGCTCAATCAGTACAAGTGCAGAGCCCCTTTTGTTACAAATGCAGGACACAGGGCCAGTTACATCCAAATTGTCCACAGAACATTCGTATAAACCCATTCCCAAATAACTATTTTCCAAATAATGTAAACAAAGGTAATCCTACCAAAAAAGGTGATACTTTCAACAACTCCACCCCTACATGCAGGTAAATTAGGACATCCCCTAGAAGTATGCAGAGCGACAATAGCAAACCATGGGAATTTCTACAGAGGAAATACAAATCCGGTTGATCAAAACTTCAGAAATCGAACAGAAAGTCCCAATAAAACTACAATACCCCAAAAAGAGGTCAACTTCACCCAGGTCCCAAACCTTAATTATAAAAAAAACACTACCTTTCCAACAATACAACCCCAAAATGAAGCAAGGACAAATAAACCATACATACAAAATCCGAGAATATTCTTAACACACTCGGAAAACAAATCAAGGCGAGAGGAATTAGGCGGCAGCCCCTCGCAAATTCAAACAAAAGCCGACATACACACCAACCCAAATTAGATAAGACACATTTATTAAGTGATCACATAACGCTGAAAATTCCAATTATTATCAACCCCAACTCCATTACTATCTCTCTATCTACCAATGTGTGCTCCAACAAAGAAACAAAGTTCCTCGTAGACACAGGAACATAAAGTTCAATACACTGAAAGCAGGTACCACTTAGTATAAAAATGCAATCTGCAAAATAAATATTTTATTTACGGAATCTATAACTACAGAAGGATTAATATTGCCAAAAATGTCAAATATATCAAACGAAGAATTTGTAATAGAACATCCCTTCCAAATAGTAGGGAAAAGCTCAGCCTTGGCATATGACGGCCTAATTGGCCACGACTTCTTGTCCAGATACAACGCTTGTATCAATTATAAAAACAATTACATTTCCTTAGAGGTGAAGCAATGTCATTCATCCTATCCCATAGAGCAATATCGCTCAGATTATCCAAATACATATCTTAGATATGATAACCATGACAAGAAGTCTGAAACAAACAACGTAAGTGTTCATAAAAGCAAGTTACCCAGTACTTCACCGGATTTAAACACCGAACGTGAAAAGTACCTCAAAACAAATATTCTACAAAAAACGGAATATATTTTCCAATCCAATGAAAACAGAAATGAATCGGACAAACTACATAATAAAATTATTACAATTCCCGCTCGCTCTGAATCCATAATTCAAATTCCATCTTCGTCAACTACGGAATCAGTATATTTTAAAAAAGAGGTGTAGCCAGGGTTGTTCATAGGTAATACCATAGTCAACCCATCACAAGAAATGGCAAAAGTCCTAGTTCTCAATACGAATGAGCAGGACGTCGAAATGGCAATTCATGACATGAAACCAGAATGCCATGACCTTAACGACTTCGATTGCATCTCTATTGATTCCAACAGAGATCCAATTAGGGGCAGAATAAAAAAACTGCAAACCCTGATTAAACTGAATTACTGTAATTTGGAAGAATCCGAGAGTATTCGAAAAATTTGGAAGGATTTCAACGATCTCTTCTACTTAGAAGGGGATTTCCTAACATTTACAAATGCAACCGAGCCCAAAATCGAAACAGTCCCAAATAAACCTCACATATACACTAATTTCAATTTAAAATTACAACCCGACAAGTGCCATTTCCTAAGAAAGGAAATAATGTATCTAGGGCACATCATTACTGAAAATGGAGTCAAACCAGACCCGGCAAAAATTAAATCAGTTCAATCTTATCCTAGACCCAAGAAGGAAAAGGATATCAAAGCCTTCCTTGGTTTCGTCGGCTATTATCGCCTCTTTATTCCCAATTTTTCTAAAATTTGCGAAACCTCTTATTAACCTTCTGAAAAAGGACACACCTTTCAAGTTCGACGCAATTTGCGAAGAAGCATTTTGCGAATTACGAAATAAATTACTTTCAGTACCAATTCGATCTTATCCTGATTTCGGCAAAGAATTTTTGCTCACCTCCGATGCCAGTGACTACGCCATCGGAGCTGTACTTTCACAAGTTGATGATCAAGGAGATTACCCAGTCGCCTATGTGAGTCGAGCTCTCAATGGTGCAGAGACTCGTTACTCAACAATAGAAAAAGAGCTCTTAGCCATCGTTTTCGCAGTTGAGCAATTCAGACCATACGTTTATGGTAGACAGTTTACAATTATAACTGACCATAAACCATTAGTGTGGCTAATGAATCTAAAGGACCATTCCTCAAGGCTAATGAGATGGAGAATACGTCTTGAGGAATATGACTATAAAATAGTCCATAAACCTGGAAAGCTCAACACAAATGCAGACGCTCTCAGTAGAGCTATCCCAGAAAATTCCGTAAAATCAACGGAACCTAACACCTATGTAAATGTGGTAACCAGGAAACAAGCCAAAGCTCAGGCGAATTTAGATACACCCAATCCAAATATTACTACTAGAAATGAGGATTTATCAGTGGTAAACAGTTCCTCAGTGATAATAACTGAGATCAATTTCCCATTACTTTTAACTAAAAATTCTAACCCCAAAATTTTCATCTTGCCCATGCAAGATACAGAACTTGAAAGAGTTTTAAAATCTAAACTAAAACTTTCAGACAAACCACCTCTACTAGAAAACTAACTGAACTTCTTTAAGAAGAAAGACTCCATAGTAATAATTTCAAAAGTCAATCTACCTTGCCGATATCAAAGAGATAGATTAGACATTGAAAAAATTTTAACTGAGATCTGCTATATACAGAAGCAAATCAGTTGAGTCAAATAAATATCTCCTTCCCAGTATTAGACAAACAAAATTTATCAACTATTAAAAACATTTCTACCAAGGTCTTCGTTAACCAAAAAATAAATATAAAACTTCATCAAGATTCCATAAAGTATTTATCCAACAGCAGTGATATTGAACAAGTTCTAAAAGATTTCCATTCTTTACCAACGGGAGGCCATCAGGGCGTCTCCCGTACAAATAAAAGAATTAAAAAACAATTCTATTGGCCTGGTATATCAGACGATGTTGTAAGATATGTAAGGAAATGTAAACTTTGTCAAGTAAACAAAGTATCCAGAAATCCCAAGATTCCTATGAAAATCTCAAGCATAAGCTCAAAACATTTTGAAAGAGTGTGCCTAGATGTTGTAGGACCTCTCCCAATTTCCCATTCTGGAAATAAATGCATCCTCACATTTCAAGACGACCTTTCCAAGTTCTCTGAGACTATTTCCATAGTCAATACTGAATCTAAGACATTAGCGGAAGCCTTCACGACAACAATAGTTTGTAGACATGGCATTCCAGAAAATATCCTAAACTGCTAAAGATCAAAAGGCTCAAAACTACTCCATATCACCCCCAAGCAAATGGTGTATTGGAGAGAAGTCATAGAACTTTAGAAGAATACCTCAGATCTTATGTAGCGAAAGATCCTCAAGACTGGGATACATGGATTCCATATGCCGTGTTTATCTATTCCATATGCCGTGTTTATCGATTGCCAAAAAAACATTATCATGCCTCATGCTGTAACCTTTCTTCTGAATTGATATCTAGTATTACTAGTGGAGCGGTTGGCCTTCGTTGCCAGACCTGTGGAATTGCTAGCATAAATAAATCCTACACAGCTGGTGACTCCGACTCTGAAGACACGAACACATCTGGTCTTCTCGCAGTGGTTAATCGCATGGGTAAGGAAATTGAACATATTAAATCCAAGCAGGATGAGTTCAATAAATCAGTGCACACCTTAGTAAAGGGTTTTGACGAGATAAAAAAAATCGCAGTCACTTTAGAAGAGCATAAATTACGTTTAAAGAAGCTCGAACTCGAAAAGTCGCAAATGAGTACAGAAATGAAATATATGAAAGAACGTCTCACTTTACTGGAGGAAAGATCTTTGACAAACTTCGTGGAGATTAAAAATATTCCCCAACAACCAAATGAAAAACTGTTAACAACGATACATAAAATACATGAATTTTTTAAAATACCTGTTATTGACGAGGACATAATTAAAGTTTATAGGACTGGGTATAAACGTAATGTAGGCAAGACCAAAAGTTCTGTAATTGTAAAATACTCCTCACAATTTTTAAGGGATAGGCTACTTATAGCGTCTAAACTTGCTAAGAATTTAACTTCAGATAATTTAGGATTCCCAGGATCTGATGTTATATATATAAATGAATTCTTAACTGGAGAAAAGAAATCTTTATTATATAAGGCAAAGCAATTTAAAGTTAAACACAATTACAAATATGTTTGGATAAAGAATTCGGTTATCTATCTAAAAAAGGACGATGATAGCAGTCCTATTACCATAAAAACTGGAAATTGTCTAGATCTCCTTATTAAAAAAACTTAAGTCATCATTTAGCTATGAGTCTTAATATTTACTATCAAAATGTCAGGGGGCTAAGAACAAAGACTTCAGATGTTTACTTATCATTGTTATCTAATAATTACGATATTGTATGTCTCACAGAAACTTTTTTACAACCAAATATCTTCAGCAATGAAATTTTTGATAATCGATATGCGGTATATAGAAGGGACCGAAACTTGGAGCTCTCTGGTATGAAAGACGGTGGTGGTTGTCTTATTGCAGTCAAAAAGTCTTTTACCTCATCATGTTTAGTTTCTCATGACAATTCGGACGAAATTCTGTGGGTTTCCATTAAAGAAAAAAACTTTACTTTGTATGTGTGCTGTGTATATATACCTCCAAGTAGCACTAATGAAAATTACGATTCTCTTTTTTCAAGAATTAGCGAAAGTTTTGTGCGATTTCCTGGGAAGCCTCACATATTGTTTGTGGGTGACTTCAATCTACCATACCTTTTATGGCGCTTCGACCAAGTCAATAGTTGTATGACGCCTTCCGGTGTTTTTAGTCAATCTGCTCAATCTGTGATTAACAACATGACCCTGTGTAATCTTAACCAATACAATAACGTCACAAATTTCAACGATAGGATTCTCGATTTGGTATGGTCAGATCTTCCTCAGAGTAATATTAGCGTTGTAACATCTGAATGTCCACTTTCTAAAATTGACCCCCATCATCCACCTTTAGATATAATCTTAAGTGTTTCATTATCTAAGTCTGCTCGAAATGAATTTACTAAACAGAGAAATTTCTTTTTAGGTGATTATTCTAGTCTAAATAATTACCTCAATGGTATTGATTTCTCCTCAGTCTTTACATCTGATGTTTCGCTTTCCTTCGAGAGATTTTACGAAATACTAAATTTAGGTATTAGTGATCATGTACCAGTAACAAAAAAGAAAAACAAACGTTTCCCATCCTGGTATAGTCATCAACTTATTAACGTTTTAAATATGAAAGAAAAATATCGTCGGTTATATAGAGTTAATACCCATCCGGAAATCTATAAAACTTTTTCTTATCTTAGAAAATTATCTAAAACATTAATCTCAGAATGTTACAATGTTACAATGTTACTCGACTGAATTTTCGTTACAAGAAAACCCTAAAGCCTTCTGGGCCTTTAGCAAAAATTTCAAGAGCTCGAATACGGTCTCAAAAGAGATGGTATATAACGATGTCACCTCATCTTCTCCTAAACATATTAGTAAATTATTTACCGAATACTTCATGTCGGTTTTTTCTGAGAATGAATGTAACTTCGATTTGGTATCCATTCAAAATTACAATAACTCACCTAATATTAGTGTAAACTTTATCTCATCTGAAGAAGTGCATGATGTACTAGATAAACTAAATTGTGATAAAAATCCAGGCCCTGATGGAATTCCAAACATTGTATACAAGAGATGCTCTAATAGCTTAGCAAATCCTCTAAGTACTCTATTTAATCTATCCATCACACATAAAATATTTCCGTTAGAGCTAAAACGCGGATTTGTTACTCCAATTTTTAAATCAGGTGATCCGAGATTAGTTACAAATTATCGTCCTATATCTATTTCAAATGCATTGGCTTTAATCTTTGAAAGACTTGTCTACAATCAACTATTTCATCAAACTTTCCCTTATATAAGTGATCAGCAACATGGTTTCCTTCCTGGACGTTCTACAATTACTAACTTAATCCTATTTACCGACACCATCGCCTCTGCTATTGATGAAAGCAAGCAAGTGGACTCCATACACACTGATTTTTCGAAGGCGTTTGATAGGATTGGTCACCAGCAATGTCTTTTAAAGATGCTGAAAATTGGTTTCAACATCGACACTGTTCTATGGTTTCTGTCCTATCTAGGAGAGAGAAACAGTGTAGTGGTTTTCAATGGCTCCCAATCACACCCCTTCGAACAAACATCGGGCGTCCCTCACGGTACAATACTCGGACCTTTCATATTCCTAATTTATATAAATGACTTACCAATAGATATTACATCGCCTTCTTTGCTTTATGCTGACGACGCAAAATTTTTTAGGGTAATTTATGATGCAAACGATTGTAAATGTCTTCAAGATGATATTTTTAAGCTTGAAGATTGGTGTAGAGAAAATTATCTTGACCTCAATATCGATAAATGCAAAACTATAACGTTTTCTAGAAAGCGTGATACAATCCACTTCAATTACAAAATTAATAATATCTCGATTACACGTGTAAATGAAATAAAGGATTTAGGGGTTACCTTTGATCACAAACTACTTTTCGCTTCCCATGTAAACCTTATTACTAATAAAGCTTATCGCATGCTGGGCTTCATTTTTCGCGTGTGTAGATCCTTTAAAGGCAGTGCTGCTTTCATATGTCTTTTTACTTCATTGGTGAGAAGCACTCTTGAATATGCTTGTCAAATTTGGAGCCCCTTCTATTCATGCTACAATAGTCAAGTTGAATCTGTCCAGAGAAAGTTTCCCAGGATCCTGTTGTTTAAATTAAACATCAACGAGATGGACTGATCTCCTATCTTTAGAACACCGTCGCATGTATCTAGACTGCTTATTTTTGTATAAACTTCTAATTGGCTACGTGCTTTGTCCCGATTTACTTTTCAAGGTCTGCATAAATATCCCAACGAGATACTCAAGACTCCATATTCCGTTTAGAATCCCCTTCTGTAGAACCAACCTCCGAATTAAGTCACCTTTGGTAAGAATGCAGAAAATTTTTAATTCTAATTTTAGCAATACTGATGTTTTTTGTTCTGACCTTCTGACATTTAAAAGATCAGTCATAACGGAGATAAAACAGTTTCCAGTTTCTTAGCATACTACTGGTTCTTCAAATTAATATTTGTCGTTTTCCTCTGGCTTTTTTTGCTTTGCTTTAAATTTCTATTTTTATTTCCTTCTATAATTTGTATTATATGAATTTTTAGTAGTTTTAAAATTTTAGTTTATCATTGCTTTTTTTTTCTACATTTATTTTTTATTTTTCTGGATTTCTTTCTCTTTTTATATATAGTTTATTTTCATATGAATTTTTGTAATATTTTGTATTTTTCTTTTTAGTTTTACAATTCTAGTTTATTTTATTTCACTTTAATTTTAATTTTTGTTTATTATATTATTTTTTGGCTTTGGTTCTTGATTTTGTAGTCTTAGATTAATTTACTATTTTTCTTCTTTTTATTTTTATTATTATGATTTACTGTATTAACTATTCTAAGGTATTGCGTTATTGGATTCTGTCTGTGTAATATCTTCTTAACTTTTCGAAATAAATAAAATAAATAAATAAAATAAATAAATAAAAAAATACCACAGCTCACTCGAGTACAAATTATACTCCCCGCGAACTCCTGTACGGATTCCCAGCCGAAATCCCAAATAATTTAAAATCATCTCCGACCGTTTGCTATAATTACGATAATTATGCAAACGAGTTAAAAGCACGTCTACAACACAAATCGCGAATGACATAGCCATGGCCAACAAAGAGAAATTAAAACTCCAATATGACAAAAACACAGTTCAAAAATCCTTCAATATTGGGGACAAAGTCTTAATAAAAAGCAGAGTAAGAGATAACAAATTCTCACCACTCTGGACAGGTCCATATGTGATTGTAGAAATCAATTCTCCTGAGAACTCCACGGTGAAAATAAATAATAAAAATAAAAGAGTCCATAACAATGACTTAAAACTTTTCTCGGAATAATACAAAATTTCATCTACTACAAAATCATCGCAATTGAATAAGCAATATCATCTTCCAGGTCCTCACAATGATGCAAACGGCATTTTTCCTAATCTGCATCCCATTCATCTCAGGCTCGGAGATAGAAATAAATCATATAAATGCCAGCTCAGGCATTTATTTCGTGGAAATCTGCAGAGCCAATTTCTACACAAACGAATGGAAAATCGTAACCTACTATGATTTAGAAAACTTCAAATCTGAGTTCCGGAACATCAAATTCATCACGCAACAAATTACAGCTACTTGTCAGAAACTGGACGGAAATTCAGCAATGGTGCATACTTGTAACAGTACGCTACTACAGATAAACCTTATTATAGCAAATATATATATAATACAAAAATATGCTTCTGGTAACTCAAAGTAGGAAACAAAGAGCTTTATTGAATGCAATAGGCTATATTTCCAAAGCTCTTTTCGGCACATTAGATGAAGATGAACAAATTCACAACCTCACTTTAAACCAAAACTCCCTCCTTTCTCATATGAAAAGCCAAACCGCAACAATCGAAGCAACAGCTCAAATATTTAATAAAACTAAGACCGCAATTGAAAAGGAATTCCTAGATATGCATAAAAATCTAATTTCAATACAAACATCTACATCATTAATGAAAAATAGAACCCTGGATAATAAAATATCCATTGAAATAGAATGCCTAATCTCCCTTGTTTCATTAATGGCATTCAGATATCAAAATTCACAGTCAGAATTATTTGATCTTTTAACTGATTCCAAACATGGCAAATTTCACCCTACACTAATATCGCCTAACAAAATTGAAGAGATTTTATCAAAGATTAGACAAGAATTACCAAATTCTATGATACTGCCCATAAATCCCAGAGACAATTTATTTTCACAAATCTACAAATTAAGCACAATAGCTGCAAATATTTTTTAACAACAGAATAATTATAGAACTTCGAATCCCACTTCCTTTTAAAGAATCCTACCAAATTTTCAAAGCAATGCCATTACCGACAATCCTAAACGGTTCATTCATATGTATTGAACCATTAAAAGAATATATATCTATTAATTGATTACAACCGTGATCATTACATCGAATTAACACTATAGGAAATCCGCAGTTGCGCAACGTTGGACCATACACTCTTTTATTGTAAAATTTCATCACCCATCTTAAATACCAACAATAGAATAAGTCAATGTTAAATCAATTTAATAAAAAAGGAACCTATTACATCAAAATGTAAAATTTTGACTTTAAAACAAAACTACTATATAACACAATTATCGCAGCAAAATGCATGGCTGTTCTCCCTTAAAAATCCTTCCATATAGATATCGTTTGTAAAGATTCAATTAGTTCGGAAACCCTGCCGGGAACAGGGACAATAATTATCTACCCAGGTTGTTATGTCCGCCGCAAAGAACTCATCTTGCACGGACATAACGTAAAAATATCAAAATTTAATTCCCATTTCATACCAACCACAAACATTTCAAAAATAATCGCAAATATGACGTTTCCCTCTACGGAAACGCACATAGGAACAGATCCCATTAAAATTACAAACAACATGGACCTAGAGCAACTACTACAATCCATCCACCATCAAAAAGAACAGGAATCAATTCCTCTAAACCCAATAAACAAACATCATGTCCACCACTATGCGCTATCATATTCAACATTAGCATTAATAATAGCCATTCTAATTATCTATCTGTACATTAAATACAGACCAAAAGATCGCAAATCAAACGAAATATCTGCACAACATCAACTAGAAAACGTGCCTAGTGCGGCACCAAGAATGTCGAACTTCAATATAACTCCAGCACCCAGAAGAAAAACTGCAGAGAGTTTCTTCAATTAATTTTGATATATTTAAATATATGTACTATATATTATCATATGTCTCTTGGACTCACGCTCCCAATGGACATAAACCCAATGATTTCGAGCACAAGGACTTTTTATAGAAAATACAGACATTAACAAACAGAACAGTTACGAACAGAGAGCTATTGCTATGACAAACAAAAGAACTGAACAACTGTAATTCCTCCTTACGTAAATTATATTCGTCGAAATGAAAAAAAAAATATAACATCGAACGACACAATCACAAACAAAACAAATCCGATTCAAATATCAAACGGCTGGCAAAACCCCAAAACGAATGGAAAATCTTAACAATAGCATTGGTGATCGCTATATCCTATTTACCTATGTGTACATGAAATACAAATCTAAAGTCGGCAAAGGTAAAAACATACCTCTGGAACCTGAATCTGAGGTGCCTACCGCGGTACCAAGAATGTGTAACCTCAACATAATCCCTGCGCCAAACATAATATACTAACACAAAATACCAGCAACAACAAGGAAACCATCGAATAAAAACCTAATAACACCAAATAATAATAATAATAAAAAAAATTGTAAATAACAACCACTCATCCATAAATTTAAAACATGTATTATTCAAAAATTTATTATAAAATTTTGGTTAGTACAAAATGGTATAAAATTGTTTTTTCTTAGAACCTATATTAGTAACAATTGAAAAATAGCGAAATAGTAATAAAAAAAAACACACACAAAAAACATGAAACACATCAGTGACCAATTTCGGGGTCCCAATCTTCCTCGAGGGTTACCGGAATCCGATTATACAGCCACGGATGGATGGAGATGGGAAATGACTCCCCGATGAGCACAGCATATCCACCTAATAGAACAAAAAGGGAGAAAAAATAATTTACCAATACAAAACGCATAAAACAATCTCAAGAGACAACATACCAATGAATGAGACTCCCATTCCATAGTCCGGAAACAGGACGAAATTACACTGGTGATATGTGTCGGCGACAGGTGCAAACAGCGGCAAACTGTGTCGCCCGGGAGCATGAAAAACAACTCGAAGTGGCCCTATCCATCCGGAAAAAACATGTAAAACGTAAATTCCAGTAACCCGAATGCCATAATACTCTGGCACACGATAAACTTCGCGACCAACCTCCTCTAAGAAAATCATTTTAAGTAGTAAGCCCTGCTAAAAATCAACGAGACCGCCAAAGCCACAAAACAAAACAAAAACAAAAGTACAACGAATTCATTATAAATCCATCCAACCTAGCAACAACATACATAAGTGCAAATCACAACCAACACAACTCACCTATCACGAGGCATACCTTATTCCGCTAACGTAATCAAAAGACCCACGTCAACGACAATTTTAAGCATCATTCAAGAAGGACTAAAGAAAATCCCAAGCAAATCTTTATCAGCATCTACTAATAATCTCGCTCTATGGCTTCGGTAATGTATTTTTTAACCTCTTCCCTTCTGCAGCGCTATCGGTACGTTAAAAAAAAAGCAGGGTCGAGTGACCAGCAAGTTGTGATAAATAGAAAAGCACAAAATTAACAGAAAACCTGAAACAAAATTGCAACTGCTAATTAATACAAACAGATACAAAACAAACAATAACGTACTCTTATCCGACTTTACCACCTACCATAAAAAACCCATCCAAATCACCACACAAAAACAAAATAAATCCTGCAAACACCTATTTTTGAAAATTTTCATATTTTTTTTAAAGAAAAAATGAATTTGTGAAGTAGGTATTTAAAATACTCGAAAGACAAGAAAAAATGTATATACATATATACCATATAAAGAAAGAGGAAAATGCCAAAAAAAATTGTTTGTTGTTTTGTAAAAATACTTAATAAAAATAAATATTTCCCGTTTCTGACAGAAACTAATAAATAAATGAAAATTAGAATTAATAATAATAGTAAATAATTTTATAAGTATAACTAAAATTAAAAGGAAAACTCATAACAATTTTCTTTTGTGGAAGTGATTCTTATAATAAGGATTAATGTTATTTGTTTCTGCTAGAAATGAATCATTAAATATGAATCAAAAATGACAAATGTAGATATAATTTTAAAAATTACCAAACATGTAAGTAGGTAAATCGTTGGTATTATACAGTCCTTTTATACTAATTTAGAAGGGACAAAATATGATAAAAAAAAAAAGCCAATGTTGTTGCTAATTTATAGTAAAGATACCTACGAAGGACATGTTTTTTTTCTCAATATACTACAAATTATTATTAATATTATTAAATAAATAAAAGGACTAGAAAAAATTATGAAAATTTACATTTGTATATATAACCAGCATTTTTTGTACATAGAATTTTAAACTTTTATTCTTCCTGTTAACCAAATAAAAACTTATAAAACAAATACTATTACCAATTTGTTATATAATAAAAAAAAAATATCAAGGCATAATGAAGTAATAAAGATTTATGTAAATAATAACGAAATAGAATAAATGTAAATAGCTCTATTACCAATCATATGTAAATTTATAAACTTAGTAGTATTCATTTCCTTTTAACTAGCTTTGAAGTTATAAATGTAACATATAATGAGAAAATTCTAAAAGTATTCCTATTGAATTATAATTATATCAAAATAATTTAAAAAAAAAAAAAACCCACAGCAAAATATTGTATGTCTTACCTATGAAGGTTATTTTGCATGTAAATAGTTTACATTTCTAGTTACCTTTAAAAGTACTATTTAGAATCACGTGCAAAATCTACTACTATTAAAGAAAGAAAGTTTTCTTCTGAGCAGAATAAAACTTTCCTTTCCCAGGAGCAAGGGATGTTGTGACCAAGGTGCCTACTAACCCGAATCACAACCGAAAGATAAGCGCATCGATATATAGCCCTATGCAATATATCGATGCGATACAGATTTCACCCTGAAAAATTAAAAATCCTCTAATTTAAAAAAAAGTTCATACAAAACCTAAATGCATTTAAAAATGCATTTTCATGCTAAAACAAAATGCAATTTAGCACAAATTGCATTTTGTTATCAGACGCATATTCTGGTTCCACTCACCTGCATGCAGTACCATGTACATCCCTACATACAGCTTTTCCGCTAAATTCATAAAACTAAATCGTATGTACATACATACACATAATTATTCTTATCACCTAAAAATATTAGTTTTTCAAGACACAAGTGCATATCAGATTTCATGCATATGCACTATGTCTAAACTTTTTGTACATTCCCACGAACGATTTTTCACGTCGTGGGAAGGTAATAAAAAGAAAAAAGAAGCTTTCAGGGGCATCTGGGGGCAGCTAGCCCGAACCTAGAGGAGTTTGTGAAAAGTCGCCACGGAACAAGTTCGGGGAGTTCTTTCTTTTCCAGTTTAGATAATATATTCTGTTTTTTTTTGTGATCTATCAGAATAGTATAAAAGTTATTTAAAAATTAAATTAATTAAAAATTAATTAATTAAATTAAATTATTTAAAAAGTGCCCAATTGGGATAGTGGCAAAAAGAAGATGTTGTGACCCAGAATAGTTATAAAAGTTATGTAATAATTTGTAACAAATTGTGTAAAATTATTTAAAAAGTGCCCAATTGGGATAGTGACAAGAAACTGTCAAAATAAAAAAAAACCAACAGAACAGAGCGTGAATAAAAACCCAATCCCAACACTTAATTCTCTTTTCTTTTTATTAAACAAAATTTCAAACGATAGGTGCTCTCGTCTTAGAGCACAGCACCCAACGGATAACACAATTCGTCTCCGAAAATAGCAACTTTCAAACCAAAATATATTAGTAACCAAAACTGTTTTACTTGTTCCTCTCCGTCACTTGCTCTTCCACTTCAGGATCTTCCATACTCATGTACACATTTATCTATTTGATGTACCATTATTACGTTGTTATGTACCAAACTTTGCAAATTTCATGATTTTGAGAATTTTGTAAAGCTAATTACATACATATAAAACCCCGAAATTGTTATTTTTGACACGTCATTACCTAAGTTTATGCTTTTTCTCAAACTATGTGGAATATTAATCATGATAATACGCACAGATTTGACGTAAAGTCGTATTAACTTTTTGTGTTTTTTAAGATTTCAGTAATAACCCCTTAAGAACATATGTACAAAAACAAGAGAATATAATTTAAGAACTTTTATTTTTAAGGATTCTAACCCAAATCAGAAATACAGGAAAAAAACCAAGCGCGTCGTCCGGGGTTTGAAGCCGGGACCTTCTGCCTTCCGGGCGACTGCTCTTACCACTGAGCTAATGAGACAGATGTTTTTACCTCTCGTATTTATTAATTTATGTCTAGCCTATTAAGCCACGTTTGATTTTCGTCCGGGAAAAATTTATATAAATGTAATTTATTTGTGCGCTTTCATCATTACTGATTAATGCCAGCTGAAAGCAAAACGTGACTTAATATAAATATAATGACTCATGTTTCATATGCTTTTAAAAACAATTTTGTATATAAATTCAATTATATCTTGTAGAGTGCAGAAAGAATAATTTTTAAATATAATATAATTCTTTAATGCTCTTATCATCAATTCATAAAAATATCTGAGAAAGTTTGAACATTGTATTCTGTTTTTATAAAAAGGGTCTGGAATACGATGTCTGCGGTTATGGTGGGATGACTAGAAACCATTTGCTTCCTGCGTAGCTAAGGGAAATCCTGTGGCGTGCTACATTCTCTCTAGCGCCGTGATCGTCTCGATGAGGAGCTAGTGACAAGGCCCGCTTCTGGTACTTTGGCTGGCGTCAGTTCCGGTGTTGTCTTCTTCTTTTTAGAGCGCCCTCGTGGCCTAATAGGTACTATTGGTTGAGGTACTTCAGTGCTGCTTCCATTATAGGGCGCGAGAGCTGATTGGGCCGATTGGGATATCGGGTGACTCCATAGTTGCTATGTCGTAAGTGCCGGCTCCGACCTTCTTCAGAACCTTAGGTGTAAATTTAGAGCCAAACTTGTTTGCGGCTTACTGAGGGTATGAGCACGTGAACACATCATGTTGCCGGGCTGATAACTAGGATCAGGACGTCTTTGTTTGTCAGCTTGTCGTTGATTTAGCTCTTGAACCTTGTGAGTGATATCCTTGGCATCACGTAGAACATCAATAAATCGTAAGAGGTATGGCGTCATCTATTCCACAAAGCTCTCACTTTGAACTATTGCTGGAATATCATGATGGACGTCATCCGGTGTGCGTAGTTCTCTACCGAATTTTAGATAGGCAGCTGTACGCCCAGTGCTTTCACATTGAGCAGTGCTAATGGCAAATCGTAGTGCCGGGAGTTTTTGAATCAATCCTGCCGGTTTCAACTTTTCATATTTGTATCGTTGACAGCTGATACAATGCTCAACATGTTTGGTGATAACTTACTTCATTCCCTTCCAATAATACCGTGCGGAAATCCGTCGATATGTACGCTCTACTCCATAATGGCCGACAGTCGGCGTGCCATGAAGAACTTTTAAAATTTCGATGCGTTCTTCCTGAGGAGCGACGAGTTGACCTTCTTCTGTATCTTCATCAGGTATGTATCGTTGTAGGACTCCATTTGTCATGAGATATCCTTGATTGCTCCATCGGATAGATTTTTCGATGGGGTTAGCGTCTTCTAAGCAGAAAGAAAGAATACTTTTTAAATATGATATAATTCTTGAATGCTCTTATCATCAATTCATAAAAATATCTGACAAAATTTGAACATTGTATTCTGATTTTATATGTATAAAGGGTCCGGAATTCGATGTCTGCGGTAAGGTGGGGATGGCTGGAAACCATTTGTTTCCTGCGTAGCTAAGGGAAATCCAGTGGCGTGCTACAATCTTTATTTATATTACATTATGACTAATCTCTGGCCACTAAAATCATTAGTTAATGTACAACCTTATTACTACAGCGATTCAGGCACTGTATACTTAAAAAAAATTTAGACTCATTCAACTAATACTTGAGGATATATATTAGCTAATAGTTAGGATACTGAAATCATTAATTACTTTGCAAATAAAAATATCGCAATCCAAGCATTAGATGTATATATAGCATTCTATGACCACCAGAATCTTGCTTATAGGCACTAAACTGTTACTAATATCCAATTACCTTAATCTCGGTATAAACAATTTTTTACAATATCAGTACTTGATAACGTACATGACATGATGGGTTATGATCCATCGCAAAGGCGCCTCCGTGGGTATCCCTTTTCCCTGTTTAAATATTCCTAGACAAGTTATCGAATTAAAAAAAAATTATTTTAGCCTATCCAAATTATTTTATATCACCACTGCCTTTTACATTTCTTAACTGGATCGACTATTAACAGTTGCTGGACGTATTTATCTTATACAAATTTAACATTCTTTTGTTGGTTTTTCTTTTCTTTTTCCTCGAAGGTTTTAATTTCTCACGACGCTATGTGTGCCTGTACGCCCTAGTGACATATTAATCTCCAATATGCCTAATTTGGGCGTTAAAATTGATTTGCGCCTGACTCGTTGGGGTACTGAAGATGTGGACCTTTGTTTTGTGCGTTTGGCACGTAGGAGGGAGGATCCCAGTTAGCTTACTCAAGACAATCAGTAACTATAACAGTACGTTTACATGAATACTTGAGTACTTGACTTGAAATCAACTTGAAGCTCAGGTAGGGCGGTTGATTGAATTAATTCCAATTACTTGAATTGCATTTTTCTTGAATTTAATTTTCCAATTACTTAAGTTGAAATTTACGCGTTGAACGAGCGTTTTCATAATATTTTGATTACTTCAAGCATACTTCAAGTACTTCAAGTATCATGTAAACGTCCTGCATATGATGCATATATAAGGACCTAGTTTCGAAGGAGTAGTTTCCTTTGATTTTCGCTTTTTCCACAGGTTTCCGCCTTTCTCCTTTTATACCCTAGATTAAATCATAGGATATACTAAGTTTGTCATTCCGTTTGTAACGCACAGAAATAATGCTAGTAGAGAAAAATAGGTTGGACATGCACGCATAATATTAAAAGTTACTTTAATTTTTGCATATCCACTATCTGCTCGTCCGTCCGTCTGTCTGTCCGTCCTCACGATAACTCGGGAACACGTTTTCAGAAAACTGAAATTTTGCGTACGGGCTTTTTAAAAAAATGAAAATTTGAGAGTTGTCATACAAAAATTTCGTTTTTCAGTATATATTTGAACACTGCCTGAGAGCGCGTCGACGTATAGATCCAAAATTGAGTACACTTTGTTTTCATAGCAATAGTAAATAATGCTTCAAAATGGGACTAAATCGGGTTGCCATATAAATGGTGTTGCCATATAAAAATTCAGGTTTTTACGTATACTTTAAAAACGATCATACTCATCATACTGAAAAGTTCTTTAGAATATGAAATCCTATGAAATTTGTTATAGCCATTTTTACTGTCCGAAAAAAACCATCTAGAGATATTTGCGAAAAACCACTTCAAAAATCAAACTTGCACAAATTGGTGAACATACGATGTAAAAAGTGACTAAGTCAAAACGGTTACACTATTTGCCTGAAGTGCCTAGGCTTTTCGTGAAATGTTGAGTTACGTCAAATGTCTACGACATATATATATATAAATCATACACAAAATTCTTCTTGCCATCTTAAAATTAATTTTTTAAAACGACAGCAAGAAGCAGGATTATTGGGTTTCATTTTCTTCACGCACATAAAGGGTGCATTTTTCACGTTCGCCCTCAGCCTCAGCCCTCAGCCCTCAGCTTTCTTTATAGATGTCATAGGTACTTTGGGCAGTAAGTCCAAACCTCGGAGAGTCGGTTTTTCAGCGATCGACAAGTTACCCCGTGTTTGGTTGTTGCTGAATATTTTGTGGAAACTATGTAGTTCATCCTGTTGCTCAAATGCTTTGATTAGATCGAGATTTCCGAAAAGTTATTTACAATTTATGAAATGGTATGTTTAATGCATATTTTCTGTCTAGCTCTGCAAACTTTTCTTAATACTAGCACAATTTTTAAAAAATAATAGGCGCTGCAATTTATTTTTAGCGAAGTCTTTAGTGAGGCTTTAATCTAAAACTAGTTTAAAATTCATCCTCATTTTCAAATTAATATTGTTAGTATATCAATATTTTCCATTACATTTTCAGCTATTTATGATAGATAATTGTGCGGATGATTGGAGAATTGCAATGACGTGGCAACGAATTAGTCAAATAAGCTTAGAACTACTTATTTGTGCTGTACATCCAATTCCTGGTGAATATTATTTCCTTTGGACGACCAAATTAGCAAATAGGAGCAAATCATTTGGAACAGAGAATGTTCCATATGACGTGGCGTTATCATTGCCTATGTTCCTTCGCTTGTACCTGATATGTCGCGTAATGCTGCTACATTCGAAATTATTTACCGATGCTTCTTCTCGTAGCATAGGAGCTCTTAATCGTATAAATTTCAATACAAGGTAAATTTAATAATACAAAATTTTTGCTTCATTCTTTATTTCTTATACTAATTTTACTAATTTTTATAGATTTGTGTTGAAAACTTTAATGACAATATGCCCAGGAACTGTGTTATTAGTTTTCATGGTTTCCCTGTGGATTATAGCATCGTGGACCTTACGGCAATGCGAAAGGTAAGAAGTAAACATATAAAGAAGGTATAATGTACATTATGTGTGCGGCCAATGTAATTATGAATTGCTAAATTATTTTGCATGATCTATTTCATATTTTTACATTAATATTGATTTGTTACAGATCCATTAATTACAACATGTTCATTAAACTTGGCATTATTGGTATAACAAAAAATATTACTATCTTGCGTTTAAATTTAGTAACTTCTTAAACAGTCTGTTTTATAATAAGCTTTCATTTTATAACTACAGCTTACAAATGGAAGGTCGAACCTTAACATATTCATTCATCAAGTACAGCATGTTGTTCGAACTTACACAAGTACAAGTTTTTGGAAAGTGTTTGTAAGACAATTTGTTCGCGCACATAATGGTGCAAAGCTGTTTTTAAGCAGTTAAGCATATTGTGAAATATTAAAACTCATATGTAACTGAGAATATCTTAACACTCGCACTATGCATAAGCATCTACAAATACGATCGTGTGTACCATAAAAGATTTTCAGTAGGTAGTTGATTTTTGAAAAAAGCTTTTTCTCATAATATTATTAATGTGGGTGCTTTATAGATTGTACAGTTGCCCTTACCATGCATAGCACGCTGTGTTTTAAATTACACACAATAGCTTGAGAACCAGCGAGTTGAATTTTAGCCCTGCATATTTCAAAATTGTATCGATTAAGGGTGGCTGCTTTAAAAATTGTACAGTTGCCATTACCAGGCTGCAGGCATAGCTCACTGTATTTTAAATTACAAACCGTAGCTTGAGACTAGCAAGGCGAAGTTTTGTCATGCATTTTTCGAAATCACGTCGAATAAAGGAAGCAAATTATGGGTATATCTTATTTTAACTATAATTAATTATTCAAAAAGTTGCTTGTACTAATGTATGGTTTAAAAAGGAAGCCTTCAATTAAAAAACAAAAGCTAGTAGTAGGTACCTACTTTCTAAGATTTCCGCGAAGAAAGTATAGTTCCCACATTTGGAGCTCTTTTATAGGTATATTTATCTTATTTGAAGTAGAATGTAAATGAAGCACATTTTTCTTTTGTAGCAGAATTTCAAATATTGTATAAAAGATTGCATAAAATATTGCGAAAATTTTGTCGAGGTTTATCTGGATAGCTTAATTTTCTCTTTATATGTTATATATTCATATATTTATTCTAAGTTGAAGGCGGAGCACAAAATTGTCCTCTGATTTGCATTCAGTGTAATATATCACTTCGAGCAGCAGAAAAAATATGAAGTGATGGTTTTGGGATCTGAGGTTTTCCTCCCGCCATTTGTTTACTTCGAATACAATATGTGGGGTATATTTGTTAGACAGATGTCTCCAATAATGGGTAGATTATACCCTGCTGTAAAAATTATTCTTGTAGATAAATTACAAAATTATAAAAATAAAAAGTCCATGGAAGATATCGTCACATTACATTTAGATGACAGTGATTGGAAACAAGTTTTCTGCCAGTTCGGTAAATCGTAGCAAAAAATTGAAATTTGAGGACAATGTTAATATACTCATGAAGATAATAAATTTTTAAATAAGGTCTAATCAAAGATTAATTAAATAATAGGCATGTAATAATTAAACTTCTATGCTTCCAGTATTTTACTAAATGTTGCATATTTCTACTTACTGATTATTCGCAATAAATCTGATTTTTGAAAATTTTTTAAATAAATTTCTCAATTTTTTCATTTCTTTCCTTTGTTCTATTTTTAATTTTTTTTTTCGAGTCACTCAATTTCGCTATTTGTGACCTGTTGATGAGCCAAAACCAAGGCTTGAAACTTTCCACCTAAAATCAAATCGGTTGTGTGATGGAATAACAAATAACAATTTTATTCGGTTTTGTAATTGCGCCGGAGAATCCAAAAAAATACCTTCTTGAACAAGTATAAAGTTTATTGTTAAAGAAAAGCGAAAAGGAAATATTTTTATGAGGATGTTAGTGGTTTATTATACTCATTATATATTTATTGAACTATTATCCAGGATGATACTATTACAATAAAATTGAAAAAAACTTTACCAAATGATCTTTTTTTATATGTTTACTCAAAACATTACCTTGTAATCAAAAGTATCAGTGGGGGGAAACTGGAAAAATATGTTGAAAATATAGTATATATCAAACTTAAACGTAGGTTTTCTTAAAACTGAGTTACAGGACTATTAAACATTCACTTAAGTTCTGGATTATTGATATGTAGTTTGTAATAATGCCAAGCAGATTCTTGGTTTCATTGATTTGAGAGAAACGCAGATTTTATGGAGCTTGGAGCACATAAATTTTTTAAAATGCCTCGAATGCTTTCAAGTACAGAAGTCGTCAGGGGTTTAACGTGGGCACCTGCCAAGTATGGCTTAGTCGCACGGTGTTCTTCACACTCGGATCGTTTATGTTACGTCAATCATTGCCTTCAACAAACATTGCTTGGCGTCTTCATTGATGGGAGCGAGATCAATTGAAATGGGTACCAGCAAAACCTCCGGTCGGGATTCGTAGCCAAGGCTACTTCAGTTAGGCTTTATGCAAGCACTCGACTGATAACCTCTGGTCTCTAAACTTCGTCTTACTGTCCTTACTATCCTATTCTGATTTTGAATACTTTTTTCGCATATTCAATCATGCATTGATGCTGCAGACAGACGCCTCTAGTGCAAAAATGCATTTAGGGATCCCTAGTTTGTCATAGGGAAGCCCATGCAATGATCGAATACAAAGTTAGGATGGTCTTCAATGAGGGACACTTGCCTTATGAATCCAAACGTTACTGTTCCCTTTGCTCCAAAACTCCATCTTATTTGCCATCTGTCCATCATACACTGCCTTTGTGCATTTTTCCTCTCTTTCTTTTTTAGAACTTCCACCTCTCCATTCAACACCCGATCATGGGTCTACACACGCCTTCCTATGTGTGAAGTAGTTACTCCAAAGGCCGACGGCCTTTTATCCCTCACAAAACGCTTCCAGTTAGACTCTTTGGTGCGTTCAATCATGTTTTTGTATTCCTGCATGGTACTCCCTTCTATTCTACTTTGCATTTTCCTTCTCCCTCTGCCTGACTCTCTGGAATCTCTTCCGGAGACGTCTGACAACCCTACGCTTACCCGCTATATGACTTGTCCACCATTTCAACGGCTTACTATTCATTACAGTAGCTCCTGTGAACATACTGTATTTCACACTAATCATCCACTCATTAAGAACACGCACCTTATGCCTTTAAAGTCATTCATGGTCATACTGGGAGCTGCCTTGCGTTTAATGACTTTTTACACGAAGTGTCCGATATTTTTAGTCCCTTCGTGAAATGCTACAAACCTTTATGCCGATAGTGTAATACCAGCCGATATAACCGAATACTAGGAGAGGAAGATTAGCGATGAACGGAGAGGCCAGCCTAGATGCTCCACAGTGATGAAAGTGCCACGGCGGCATTGTTCGCCATTGTTCTCTGTGGTCGTCGAACGTGAAACATTCACTCGGCTCAACCAACACATGCACCGTTTTCAATAAAACATTCTAACAGCATCTCACCCCAATAGCGGTTCTCATAACTTGTCAAATGTCTGGTCATCTTACTGAACCACGTCGGGCAGGATCCATTCGCATCTATGTAGAGAATGACTGGTTTGCTACTCACCAATATTTCACCGCATCAAAGTACAAAATTGGGAAATATAAAAATATCATCTTACTTGCCCACATTTTGTAAAGTCGAACTCTTCACTTCTCACTGAGAGAAAATAACTTATAATATCGCTATATGCAACCTCAGCTTTTATAAGTTAGGAATCAAATAAATGCGCGCATTCTTTTGGAACTTTTATATTATTAATCAATAAAGTGAAGTGTTCTAACGAGCGGAGACGTTTTTTTTCTTTAATTAATATAAAGTGGTTACAAGTCGATAGTCGATACTCAAACTTTAATGTTTTCACTGTGGCCGTGGATATTAATTTGCTGATTAATTGTGATCTGTTAACTCGATTTTCTGTGATTTTTCAAAATATGGGTCTTTCCAAAGAAATAAAAAAATTAAAAATCACAAAAAAAAATGGAAAAAAAATTAAACTTTTACTAACTTTGGTTTTTTGACCCCTTCCGGAGGAGAAACACTCCCTAAAAAATATGATTGTAAAAATGCTCTGACATTAATAAAATCTCATACGAAAATTTTCGAAATTTACTCAAAATAATGATTTTTTCATCGTAATGCACAGAAATAATGATGGTAGAGCAAAATGGATTGGACACCCCAGGATAAAATTAAAAGCTATTTTGACTTTTGCATGTCCGTCTGTCCATCCGTCCGTACGTGAGCACGATAACTAGAGAACGCGTTCACTTAGATAGCTAAAATTTTGTACACGGACATTAAAAAAAAGAGTAAAATTAAGTTCGAAAGTGAGACAAATCGGGCAACTCCTTCGTGGGGTTGCCATACAAAAATTTCGTTTTCCACGATATATTTGGACACTACCTGAGAACACGTTGACATAGAAAGTTGAAATTTGGTACGTTGTGTTTTCATACTAATAGCAAATAAAATTTCAAAAATGGACTAAATCGGGCAACCCCTTCTTGGTGTTGCCATATACAATTTTTGGTTTTTTACATATGCTTTGAAAAGGATCAGTCCTAGACATTTTTATTGTACTAAAAACATCTTCAGAATAAGAAATCCTATAAATTTGGTTATAATCATTTTTTCTGTCCGACGAGCCGTTCTAGAAATATATGCGAGAAACCAATGCAAAAAATCAAAATTGCTCAAATGGGTGACCATACGAAATTTCATACGTGCATTCATCTAGGGTATCATAAGAATTGGTCTTAGACCAATTCTAGCTTTTTCACTTGTTTAAATATGCGTTTAACAAATATTATAATAATAGTTCAGTATTATTATTTCAAAAAATTTTATAATTTTTTTTTAGTACAAAGCGAGTATTCTTTAACACTGTTATTGTAAGTTACAGGTATAAAATTGTGGTACCTTTGAGTTCCTGCCATTATGCCGTATGAACATGTCCAGTTCAACGTTGAAATTTGTAAGCTTAATCAGTGAAAAAATTAAGCACGTACGCAGGAAATTTGGAATTGCCGATGATCACATCGTTGCATGGTGCGGGAAAAATTGAAAATTCATGTTGAAAATTTTAAACGCGTCGCTCGCGTGGAACGTTTCATGAAGCAAAGTTAACTTAAGAACAAGTAAAAAAGCTAGAATTGGTATAAACCAACTCTAATGATACTCTAGATAGAGTCTAAAAAGATGAATGCCCGTATGTAATTTCATATGGTCATCATGTGTTTTGTTTTATGCAAGTTTGATTTTTGAAATGGTTTTTCGCATATAATTCTAGAACGGTTCGTCGGCCAGTAAAAATTATTATAACCCCTTTTTATTGGATTTTACATTCCAAAGAACTCTTCAGTACAATAAAAACGTGGAGGACTGATCGTTTTTACAGTATACGTTAAAAACCTAAATTTTCATGGCAACACCAATAAGGGGTTGCCTGATTTAGTCCACTATTGATGCATTATTTACTATTACTATGACAACACCGTGTACAAAATTTCAGCTATCTTCGTCGACGCGTTCGCAGGCAGTGTTGAAATATATGGTGGCGAACGAAATTTTTGTATGGCAACCCTACGAAGGCATTGTACGATTCGTCCCATTTTCGAGATAAAATTTGCATTTTTTTAAAAATCTGTGTACAAAATTTCAGCTCTCTTCGTCGGCGCTGTCAGCCACTATCCAAATATATAATAAAAAAATAAATTTTTGTATGGTAACCCTACGAAGGAGTTACCGGATTTGTCCTATTTTCGACCCAAAATTTTCATTTTTTTAAAAAAGTCCGTATGCTAAATTTCAGCACTCTGCGTGAACGCGTTCTCGGGTTATCGTGTGGCCGGACAGACGGACGGACGGACAGACGGACGGACGGACAGACGGACAGACGGACACGCAAAAATCAAAATAACTTTTCTTGATATTATGCATGGGTGTCCAACACATTTTTCTCTACTAGCATTATTTCTGTGCGTTATAAACGGAATCACAAACTTAATATATCCTATGATTTCATCTGTGGTATAACAAGTTAAGAAATAATCAGATCCGATTGCTTTCCTTTTAAATGTTAACAAGTTTGAAAATTAAAAAAAGTACTGGAAAAAATAAAAAATAAAAAATTCTGTGAAAATTTAACGAATAAAGACAAAAAAATGTGAATGCGCAAATTATTAATTCCCAAAAATAAATTAGAAGGGGAATTTTTAGAGTTTTTGTGCTTTTGTGAAAGCTCGTTTTTACTGAAACATTGAGAGATGGCACCCAACATTGGACCCAAACTTGTTGACAATGACGAAGAACAGTTAATACGATAAATTCAATTTTTCAATTCAATTCAATTTATTTTCAGTTAATTGTACAAAGAAGTCTTAACTTAAAAATGTACGTAGTATGACTTAATTGTAGTAGTTATCGAAGAATTTTAACAATAAAAAAGAAAGAGAAAAATAATAAAAAAAAAAACAAAATACAAAACATTTTCAAGTAGCAAAAACAATTATATACCATATATTATTATATATGCACATATAGGTAAAAAGGGGTGGGGAATGCGAGATAGGAAGGATTTAAGGAAACGGAATTTTATCTCAAATGTTTTCTTGTGAAGATAAATATTTTATAATACCTCCATGAGTTTATTTTTGAGTACTTGCCTACTCACCGGAACATGACGCTTTAGTTAGTTAGGTAAAGAATTCCAGAGTCTGACAGTGTGAACGAAAAATAATCGTTGGCTCGGAAGATAATTATATCTAGGTACCAGCAAGTTGTTGGTACGACTCGATGTTAGGAAGTGCACCTTATAAATTAAATAACGAGGTAGTCCAGTCCAAATTATATTGAAAAGAAATATACAATTTCGTATCTTTAGATAAGTCGCGAGAGAGCATCCCAGCACATTGTTAACTACATGTGAGACGTTGTCAAAGCGTCGCAGGTTATATGCATATTTTACAGCAGCGTTAAATGCCACGTTCAGGCGATACGCCGATGAAGAGTCCAGTTTGCAGTAAACAACATCGTAATAAGTTATTATAGGAATGATCAAGGATCTCACAAGTGATAGTCGTATGTCAAAGGGTGTAAAGTGGCTGGAGTAATAAAATCGCTTCAGCGTGCCATACACTCGTCCGGAGACATCTTTTATGTGGTCATTCCATGTCAGAGTTTGGTTGAAAATAACTCCAAGATTTCTTACGGTCTTTTCACACTACAACGTTGAGCTCCCTAAATTCATACGAAGAAAATATGATGTAACCAAGAGAGTATTGCCTGAAGTAGTAGGTACCATCTTCTATAAGTCCTAGAGGCCGAGAGATATAAATTTGTACGTCGTCAGCATACAGATGTATATTAACGTGACTGATAACTTCTGTTATATCATTAATATACATATAAAATATTAGAGGTGCGAGTATTGAACCCTGACGGACGCCTCTTTTAAGGCATAAAAACTCTGAAAAGCGTTCACCAATATTAACTCTTTGAGATCGATGTACTAAAAAAATTTTAATAAATTTAGCCGATCTGCAACTAAACCCAAATTTCAATCTAAATTTGCGACAGAGAATTCCATGATCTGCCTTATCAAAGGCTTTTGAAAAAACTAATAATGTTAGGAAAGATACCTCATCATTATCAAGGTTACACCGAAGATCATCAGTAATATTGAGCAGCGCATTGATACAGCTGTGTTTGGCTCGAAATCTGGATTGTGAGACTCAAGGAAAACTGCCATTTGGTCAGCCATGATTCTCTCCAAGCCCTTAGATAAACAAGGTAATATACTGATTGAACGGAGATCCTCAACCTGACAAACTTTTGTTTTCTTGGGTATGGGAATAACATTCGCTTGCTTCCATCTAGGTGGGAATTGGAACCACATAAGGCAGGCGTTATAGGTGTCAGTGATAGCTGGTAATGCAAAATAAATAATTATTTTCAAAAATTTCAATGAAATCCCATCCACTCCGGTCGCATAGGATTTGATGCTCCTTAAAGCCTTAAGAGTTTCCAATTCGTTGACACAACTAAAATCGAACTGCGAATTAACAGTCCTATAACTAGTTCCAATCGACTCGAAGGACATTGAAGTGATAGTGTCAGGAACGTTGTAGCTTGAGGATGGGACAACATAATCATTGCATTCATTTGGATCAAAATTTATAGATTCCTTACTGGATTTGTGAATACCACATTCTTTTAAGTTTTTCCATAAAACTCTTGCTGGTAAATGGGGATCTAATTTAGTGGCATAATAATTCGATTTGGATCGTTTAATAGACGCTGTGACTTCATTTCTTAGAAGACGGAATGGCTCCCACAGTAATGGACTTCTTATCGTTTTCCGCCTTTGAAATGCTTTGTTCCGTGCTGAAATAAGCCTCTTAATTTCTATCGAAAACCAAGGGCAGTTATGTTTACACAACCTGGTTTTACAGGGTACATATTTGTCAAAAAGATAATTTACTGCATTTTCGATAAAGGCAACCTTATCCTCAATGGAAGGGAGAGAGAAGACGACACGCCAATTTAGTGACCCAGCTTCATTCCTGAGAGCGTCAACATTTATATTACGGTAATCTCGAAAAGAATATGTATGATAGCTATTACGAGTGCCAGGGGGTATGTTATACGATATGAAAATTAGAACATGATCAGATATTCCAGATAAAGACATCTGATTTTTAAAAATTACCTTTTCCAAGTCGTTAGATATAAATAGGTCTAGTAAGGATGATGAGTGACTCGAAAAATGCGTGGGTAGATTAAATGAATATAGAATACTTATGAATGAAGCCTTAGCAGAACTGTCCTGCAAGAGATTTATGTTAAAATCGCCACAAATAATAACGTTGGAGAACTGTGCATTCAAGTAGGCTAAAGCTGATTCAAAAGATTCGATAGAAGAAACTGAGGGGGGTTTATAGACACAACCAAGCAAGCAACCTGAGAGCCCGCCAAATATCTCAATGAAAATGAATTCAGTACCAGCAATGCCATCGGATTCTTCAAGAATTTTATGTCGTACCTTCTCTACAAGAACAAGCAAGTTGTTGGAAAAACGGAAAAGGGCCTCTTAAACTTCTAATTTTTATTCAAAACTATAGGTTGAAAAACTCTGTTCGCAACAGAGTCAGAAAGTTCAGAATTTTTTTAGCCATCAGTGTGGCTAGTTGTGAGCTTTTCCCAATTAATATTAATAAAAAATTATCTTCGTTTCACAATTAGTGATGTGAGATTGAGAAATCTAGCGATACTTCAAATAGAAAAACAACTAATAGATGGTATAAACTTTGACAATGTACATTAAATAAATCGCATAGACACAGTACATACAGACATTATAGCGTCAATAAAACACAAGTTCTTACAATCATAGACAAATTCTCCAAATTTGCTCCTAGCTCACGTTACCTGCATGAAATAATATTACGGTTATTAAATTTCTAGAACACTTCATAAGCATCATGGCATTCCAAAATAACTTGTTTCAAATCTATGCTCTTAATTGACAGGTACCATGTTTAAGGACTTTTGAAAGCCATATGCTATTAACCATCACGCACCTTGCGTTGCCTTAGTTCGTTATTCAAAACACAATATTTGAAATATAATGCACCAGTTCTCTTTATTACACTGTACTGTCTACTTTTTAATGAAATTCACAAACAATTATCAATCAACTCTACTTTAATTATTGCTAGTACAATACTTCAAATTATCGCAATCCAAGGAGAGTGTTTACTACGCTCACTTCCTTTCCTGAGACAAGACTCCGTTCGGCCCTGAAAAGTGACAAAAAACTTCTATATTTTGCTTAGAATAAAAGCTATAAAAGTTTTATGAAAAAAAAGAAGTGTAAAACCACAGGCTACATACAAATGGCAAAATCAGAGCCAGCCACACCAAAGCTAACCTAAAGGCTAAAACACAATGTGAGCGACACGATAAAAACGCCGTACAAAACGTCCGTGAAAATACAATGGGAGCGAAAATAGCTGTCACTCCCCAATTAAATTTATTCTGTTATTTGTGTTGTAAAGTAAAAATAGAAAAAATTTCAACGAATAAATTATAAAAGATTATTAAAATTGCATGTGTGGCCGTTTTGCTAATGAAGATAAAAAACAGAACCCACATAGAAGAAGAGGTGTTTCCAAGAGTTATCTAAAACTCAGCCGGAATTGGGTTTTTATGCGGATGCGTTTTTTTTTTTTTTTTTGTATAATATGGTGATATTTTATCATCTCAATAAACTTTTCTTCCATTTTTTATTCAACCAACTTTGATATTTACCACAGCATTGTTATTTACTGATATTTTTAGTTTATCAATTCATAAATATGATTGCAATGAACGTATTACAATAAATATGAACGCAACCCAAAATCATAATTTTGCTAAACGCACCGACAAATTTCAATTTTCATTTAATGCCTAAACCACAATGTGCATAACCTTGCATATGCATGCCTTGAAAATATCACGAATGCTTCCTTATGCATCACTAACATTTGTACAGCATTTACACAAACTGTCAAATTTGCTTATGCAAAGTACGATCGCGAGCGTACAGACAGAAGTTGACGAAAGGAATTAAAGCATGACGAACGGCTTCTTATTTATTGTGGGTTGTTATTATGAAAAGCAATTACTCGTGTTTTTGCATATGCTAGCATATGCACATTGTGGTTAGCCCTTAAGTTCGACGTCAACGTCGAACGATGTCGTCAGCATTGTAATTTATACCATACACTGCCATGTCATTAGAACCCAAATGACAGCGTTTTTTACGGCGTTTTGTCTTGTCGCTCACATTGTGTTTTAGCCTTAATGAGAAGTTAGGAAGCTGGCGAGATTTCCGAGTGTTTTATATTTAAAATGCACACGGCAAGAAAGGGAAGAAAGAAAGAAAAAAAATCGACAAAAAAATCAAACTCTTTAAAACTTTTATGAATAAAGATCAAAATTGTGAAGCGCAACTTGCATGCAAGGAAACAGAATGGTAAATTTTCGTAAATAAATGAGAAGGGGCGGAGTTTTCACGTTGCAGCACGTGCTTCTGTTTACATTCGTTTTACTGTGAAGAGATTAAGTGGGAGAAATTCTTGCTGGATTCTCTGATATTTTCGGAAAAAATGAGAATTTTATTTGACAGCAATTTTACATCGCCTTTCAGCATCTGGGCCAAAGCGAAATTTATCTTTTTCTTAAAAATGGGAGGTAGTGTGACCTGATGTACATTATTATGAATAAGTTGAATGGATTGTGAGGGATTTAATAAGACTGCCGTTCGGGTAATCTTACGTTCTCCCGGTTTTTGTTTTTAAGTTGTTGTCTCAGTTGAACTACAATAGTGTATAGCCAAGTTCTTTTCCCACATTAATGCAAAAGACGAAAGCATATGAAATTACTTGTTTCATTCTAAAAAACACCAGAAATTTTCCCATTTTGCTCTACACCTTCTTAGCTTGTCATTAGGTTAACTTTGGCTACACTCATCAAGAAGGGCGAGGAAGGTCTGCCCAACCGTAACCCCCGCAAGATACAAGCCATGAACAAAGTCGAAAAAAGAGAGCAGCGGCCCGGTCAGCAGGCGACATCCATCGTCTTCTTGTCTTGTCTTACTGAAGGAGTTTTTCATATAAAAGTTGCTTGTATTTCGTTCAAACGCTATAATTTCCGTATATTTGTTCTACATGCTATATTTTTTTAAAACTGTTAGAAAGAAAACATATTTGGCTGCAATTTGTTTTAACTTCATTTTGCTGTGGGAGCGACAGTTTTTGGCTTTAGGACCTGTTTAAGATGAAATTTTAGTTTTTCCTCCATGACGAGTATACAAAAAGCAGTGAGAGTGAGCACTTACTGCATGCTGTACCCGGCACGTTAAGGCATTTTATTGTGTCGGTGCGTTCGGCGACTTCATGGCTTGTATTATATTCCGGGGGTTACGGCCCAACCCATGCCTCGCATAGGTTATGGCGTATAGGTGGATCGGCGTCGTAGTAGACAACTGATCCTAGAGAGCAATGGTATGGTCAAAGTTACCTAATGACAAGTTAAGAAGCTGGTGAGATTTCCGAGTGTTTTACATTTAAAATGCACACGGCAAGAAAAGGAAGAGAGAAAGATAAAAAATCGAAAAAAAATCAAACTCTCTTTAAAACTTTTATGAATAAAGATAAAAAATGTGAATGCGCAGGTCGCATGCAACGAAAAAGAATGGCAAATGTTTCATTTTCGTAAATAAATGAGAAGGGGCGGAGGTTTCACGATTTACTCTCATAAAATGCTCCCGCGCTTTTGTAAAACTGGTTTTCATAAGATATTGACAATGTTTTGGTCACATATTGTTGCTGTAAAAGGAAACATGTTGTTGCTGTAATCCTATGATATTTGAACAGCACGTGTTTCTGTTTACATTCATTTTGCTATGAAGAGATTAAGTGGGAGAACTCATGCTGGATTCTCTGATATTTTCGGGAGAAATGAGAATTTTATTTGAGAGGAATTCTACATCTCCTTTCAGCATTTGGGCCTGATGTACATAGGTACATTATTATGAATAGGTTGCAAGGATTTTGAGGGATTTAATAAGATTTTGTCGTTCGCGTAATCCTACGTTCTCTCGATTTTTGTTTTTAACTCGTTGTCTCAGTTACACTACAATTGTGCATAGCCAAATTCTTTTCCCCGATTCATGCAAAAGACGAAAGTATATGAAATTACTTTATTTTCATTCTAAAAAACACCAGAAATTTGCCCATTTTGATCTACAGCTTCTTAACTTGTGATTAGGTTAACTTTAGTACGGTAATGCAATGCATTCATTTCTTATTTATTTTCATCTAGCGATAGGCATTTGTTTTCTGAGACATTTTTCCTAGAACTTGCATTTGTTTCCTACTGCCTGGCAAAGGGAGCAGAGATATGATGCGGCAATTCTTTCTTCCGAATTTTTTGTTTTTATTTTATAAAAATTTTGCACATTCGATAAGGTTTTTATGGTTTTTAGTTGAATTATTACAGGTATATTTAACCAGCTCACAGACATGATCTTCCTTACCATGTATGCCCAGGCGCTTTAAATTATTCTTTTATCTCTGTTTAGACGTACGTATTTTTAGTGTTACAATATTTCGTAATCGGTGTGACTCATCAGTTCTTAACCTCCTATATCTCCGAAATAGATACTCTCGTTCCGCAATTAAGATTTAAATTGCTTCAGAAAACAATGGAAATGACTGCAAACGTTTGCGCGCCCTTTGCAGAGGCGCACGCTTATCACGAAGATAATGGAATAGTGCATCAAAAATTTCCACCTGATCATTAACATCAGTGGACTCATAAACTGTTGAGCAAGAAAGCTCTGAGCAGCCATTTAACAAAACATCGGGATTTATTCGATTGTAATTGGGGTCTGATTCCAGTATATTAACATTTGTAGTAGTTAATAAGAATCTAAATCTTAAAAATAATAAATCATAGTCCAGAAAACTTGGTGGGATAAGCTGGTTGAAAAAGAAAACCTTATTTCCTTCTGTCACCAAAAACATGTCAAGAAGGAAAGAATTCACAACGCCACAATATGTCGGCCTCATATTGACCCTTTTCAAATCCAGTGTTTGAAATTCATGTAAGCGATTATCAGTCACAGTATTCAATAATCACACTATCATATCGGTGAATCATTGAAACTATGGAGTTCTCAATTTCAAGTGCATTCTTCAGGTTAAACGTAATAGGAGGGAAGTAAGAAGCAACAAGAGTGCTTCTATCAGAAGTAGACATGACTGATTATATGTGTAATCAGGGACCGTAATCATTACGATCAAAATAGTAAAAATTACGGTTTAATCATCATCATCCAAATTTTTCTTTTTCAATCACCAGTAAAAATTAAAATTTGAGTTTCAATTTTGAAATCACTAATAATCATTACATATGAGTTTTACGCCATTCACTCAAGAAGTTTTTCGCTTTAAAATCATCAATAATAATCAGACTTGGGTTTTATTTTTTTCTGCTCAATAATAAAACTCAGGTCTGATTTTTAAAATTTGGAATCAGAAATAATCATTATCGGTTGAGTTTTATTTTTTCGATCATGCCGTGACATGCTGATTGTGGTGACTTGCATAAAACAGGATGCTGCAATATTTAGAGCGTAGGGAACCCCCATTACTGGAGAACGAAACTATGATTTCTGTCCTGTTTCTAGATCCAAGGCTTCGCCGTTTGGTAGGGAAGGAGAAGAAGGTTCTGGAAAAAAAGCAATTGAAAGACATTGTTTCTAGGATGCTATGTTAAAAAGGGTATGTAAAGGGTATGACTTCAAGAAACATTAAAAGATTTCAATATTTTATTAGTTCTAGGGACAAAGATCTTTCCATTTTAATGTCGTATTTAGATTACAAAACTAATTATATCTGACTTTAATTCTATTATACCAAAACCGCGATAGTTCCTTAATTTGTTACCTTGAATATTTGGCCCTATCCCAGTCTCTGTCTTCAACTTCGCCTTTTAATACTAGCTAGCGATGTCACACCTAGAAAGCTCTGCATAAGTATACAAGTTAATTCTTCCTTTTGTCTCCAGAGTTAATCAATATTTAGATAAGGGCTTGCTTTGTTTTGTTGCTCACAATAAATTTCGAGCAAAACAAAATAATTATCAGAAGTAATAGCGTTATCTAAATGTAAACTTTATAATAGCTACAATTTTAATAAAAAGACGAGGGCGAAAACGAAGATATGGGTTGAAGCAGACCCCTAAAGATAAAGCATTCAATTTCATTAGTATCCATCTAGTAGATTTTAACATATATGTGTTCGTACATACTTTAATAAAACTAGAATTTTACCGACTTGGGCTTCCAGGATTGATATCTTCATAACTGTATTAGTCATTCTACACGAAACCCGACCATCTCCGATTTGGATGGGACTTTCACAGTTTGTAGGGAATGCCAAAATAGCTCACCTATATTTTCTTCTAGAGGATTAGAGATTTCGTGATTTAACGATGAAGCATCATTCGTTCGGTGCTGCTATTAAAGTATTAAGATTCATTTGGCATTTGAATCAGAAAAATCGCTTGATCCGTTCTCGAGATATGATTTCTTAAAAATGATGCTTCATCGTTAAGTCATGAAATTTCTAACCCACTAGTGAGGGGAACATATTGGTGAGCTATTTTGGCATTCTCCACAAACTGTAAAAGTTTCATCCAAATCGGAGATAGTCGGGTTCCAAGGTGATCGGTTTTGTGTGGAATGGTTGTTATATTCAATTGTAACGTGAGCACATGTAATATGGATTATGAACACCTATGTAAAATTCTTGGTTTATTGTATTATTAATGTAATATTTAATTATTCTAGCATCAATTTAATAACGAACTATCATCCTTATCCAGGGATATGGGAGAGAGTCCAGTTTTTATCGACGAATCTTCTGTTCAAAGTTGTACTTATCTTTTAGGGCAATCGATTATTGAATTAGACGTTGATTCATCCTCAGAAGATGACTTTGACTTTGAGTTGTGAGTAGATTGCAGCAAGGAACGAAATCGAATCATACAAAGAAAAGCGAGTTGACATAGATTCGAAACTATTGTACTATTGGGAAGGCAACAATCATAAGACTTCCTTCTTATATAGATGATGCTTGATGATTCCTTCAAACTATGATGCCCGGTACAGAATAAAGTTGCCAAAGCAGTCAACTGAAGTCTGCTGTAGTAGCCGTTGTGCTCGTGCATTTAAAAATAACCAACGTGTTCAATTTGTTCTGTAATCGTATATACAAGGTACGTACTTCCGTCGCATCGCCGCAACCAGAATTTAAATGTCCTACACATATACCCTATAGAGCAAAGTAAGATTAAGGACAACGGACTACACAAACGAACAATTTTCATACTCTAGGTGAAATCCCAAAGGATATACTAAGGTTATCATTCCGTTTTAGAGTAAACTGGATTGGACACGAACGCACATTGTTAAAGGTTATTTTGATTTTTGCATGTCTCTCTGATTGTTTGTCCGTATGTCCGTCCGTCTGTCTGTCTGTCTGTTTGTCTGTTTGTCTCTCTGTCTATCTGTCTGTCTGTCTGTCTGTTCATCCTCACGATAACTCGAGAGCGCGGTCACTTAGATAGCTGAAATTTCGTGTACGGCTTTTAAGGAATTTGTAGATTTAAGTTCGGATCAATTGGGCGACTTTTGCTGAAAAAGCGTAGATGTAGTGGCTTGAAATTTTTTACACGGCTTTTTCATAAAAATAGTAAATACATTTTGAAAAATATACTACACCGGGCAACACTTTCTTGGTGTGTCCATCCAAAAATGCAGGTTTTTACATGTACTGTATGATTTTCACTGCCCAACGAATCATTCTAGAAATATAAATAAAAATCCACTTTAACAATCAAACTTGCACAGAGGGGTGACCATACGAAATTACATACGGGCATTCATCTAGGGTATCATAAAAATTGGTCTTATAGCAATTCTAGCTTTATCCATGTATTTCTTTTTTATCTAATGATTCAAAAGACAATAATATAATAGAAAAAAGGCTGCAGGAAACTATTATGAAAAAATTCCTTCATATTTACAGATTTTAAAATTTCTAACCCCCCTCAAATATGGAAAAGGAGGTTCCCCTCATCCAATTTTGCGTATGTTCAAACTAGATACCTAAAGTCATATTCTGAGTTTTCTAAGAAAAATTCCAAGTTTTCACATTGTTACGTTCTCCCGAAATTGTGATGAGAAATCTTAACAAAAGGCTTATAACATCATTCCAAAAAAGCTGAAAAATTATGAAAATTGTCAGTGTATTCTACTACCCAAGAAGTACCGAAAACCAAAGTTAGTAATAATATTCAACGCAATTTGGAGCTGGAATACTGTTATGAGTTTTATTTCTGATCGAAAAAATAAAACTCAACCGATAATGATTATTTCTGATTCTAAATGTTAAAAATCAGACCTGAGTTTTATTATTGAGCGGAAAAAATAAAACTCAAGGCTGATTATTTTTTATGATTTTAAACCGAAAAACTTAGATGTGAGTTTTATTCTTGAGTGAATGGCGTAAAACTCATATGTAATGATTATTAGTGATTTCAAAATTAAAACTCAAAAATAATTATTAAAGTTGATTTTTTTTTATGAATTATATTTTCCAATTCGAGCGTATAATGAAAGTAGATGCCAATTTATGTGCACATAATTCATCCCCGACCAGTTTTTCATATCCTTTGTTAAATGATTTTTTTACAGGAGAAATGAAAAATAATCATTATTTTCCGTCCCTGCATATAATTCAATTCCCAGCTGCCAGAAGTGTGCTGATTAGTGATTCGTACATAGACAATATGCTCACAGGATGAGTATTCCGAGCAGGAAGACTGTGAACCAGGACCGTCGAAACGAAGAAGAGTATAGATATTAAACACGGACCTCCATTCATTTTGATCTTCTACAACACAAAAACAATAACCATAACAATAAATTTGATGAGTGTGATTCATAATTTTATTGTTTTATTTATTTGTATTTTATTTTAATAATTTCTTCTACAGTCTCTTAATTTTTTACTTTCTGACCACCTCACATTGTGGCGAGCTAAAAGTCGTAATTTTTGTCTAAAAAAAGAAAAAAAATTACATTGTAGATATTAACATGCCCTATTAGTTTGATAATGGAAATTTTTTCGATATATGTATCACGAGAAAGAAGAAAATAGCAAAAAACAAGTTACAGTCTCTTATTTTTTTACTTTCTCTTCCGATATCCCGATATCACAACAACGATCAACGCTAGGTGAAAAATTCGTACCACCTAAATTGTACAGCGTAAAAAAAGGTACAAAAAAGTATATAATAGCAATTTTTGTATCATGATTGAGAGCGAGTTATCGCAAAAAAACCAAATTTATCCCTTCTTTCAAGATGGCGGACAAAGCTGATCGGAAGTCTTGGTCGACAATTTCAAGTTAAGCTTTTCTAATACACCCTTACACCATATCCTGCTTGCTCGGTTCACTTGCATTTACAAAATTGTATAATGACATTGCACTTAAGTTATACAAAAAATATTTTTTCCTCAAAATGCAAAGACTTATCAACCCTTTCGAAAAATAATAAAGGGAGTTGTTATTTATTTTCAGGTCAACCCATTTTTTTTTTTTTTTTTTTTTAATATTAAGCCAAGCCAAGGGGATATCATATCCTGCCAAGCACAGCATGCCAGGAAGGGGAAAGGATTAGGGGATATGAGGAGAGTGGCGGAGGTGACGATGTATGTCGCCCTTAAACTTCCGCAGATTGTATGCCGGAGGAAAAACAGAAGCTGGTAAACTGTTCCACATTCGCACTGGTCGGGATAAAAGAGCATCACAGAATTTTACTTTACGAACGCAATTTGAAGGGTAAAAGGATGATCCCGGTTTGCAGCACGACTATTGCGTGAAGGAATCATTCTACAAGGGACTAGACTTAGCATTCTCCATGCATGTAGGGATAAAGGAGCGAAAGACAACCATTGCCATATCACCAGTGAACTTAAAGGTTCTCTTTTGGACAATATCCAATGAAGCTAAGGCTATACGACCAGCCCCAGCCCATATATGGGAATTGTATTCCATTCTAGGTCTAGTGTAGGACTTGTAGAGGAGCTAGATTTAACGGGCTTCTTTGGAAACAGAGAAGATGTGATCTGCCCAGTATAACATACTGGAAATATTAATGCCGAGAATGCTTAGTGACGGTGAATCAGAAATTAATGCTCCATCAAAAGAAACAGGAGTGGTTAAGTTATGGTCTTGTTTTAATGAAATGATAGAGCTTTGATTGCAATTGGTCGATAAGTTGAGGGATCGCTACCCTCCCCTTTTTTGGGAATAGGCTGAACGTGAGCTAGTTTCCAAGCAGTTGGAAATTTTCCTGTCGAATAAGACAAGTACAATAGTTTGCGCAGAGGTTAAGCCAAGGATGAGGCACAGCTTTTAATTAATAGGACCCTAAACACATCTATCGTATGGATGTGTATTGGCTCTCCCACACGGGAGATGCAAAACAAGTGGCTGTGAAGTGGGTGGAAGACGAGAATTTGAAGCGAATCTAGCAGCTAAAATATTAGCTTTATCCAGAGAGTTAACAACACTTCACCATTATTCAGTAGGGAAGGTATAGAGGAACTGGTGAATTTGTTCCTGATGATTTTGACCAGGGACCAGAAACCTTTGCTACCTTTGCGGCTTACCAAAATTTGTTGCCTAATATTCTGGTAAAAAAGACATTTTTCTCTCTGGAGGTGTTCCGCGAAGTCTTGTAGACTTGTTTCAGTTCCGGACATGGATGCAATTGATAGGCGCGAAAAGCAGACTCTTTCGCTTTTATAGCTTGGGTGCACTTATCGTTAAACCAAGAGCGATTTTGCTGTTGTGGAGATGTGCTGTAAGAATACGGAATGTATTCGCGCATGCCAAAATTTAGTATGTTACTAAATTCTAATGAGCATCAATTTCTCTAAGATACTGATTGAGACTTTCCCTATCAGCATTCCTATAGTGCCAAGGATGCCTACTTGTAGGGCGGCACAGGTTTGAAGTGGTAAATTAAGCCGTGATTAAACAATGGTCTGAATTATCGAGGGGGGAACCGACTGAGATAATATTTGTCAGGATGAGTTGTTAGAAACAAATCCATTAAATTAGCTCTATCTCAGCTGCATCAGTAATTCGCGTTGGTGTATCCACTAGTTGTTGCAAATTAAAAGATTCACTGAAGAGTTCAACGAAACGGCCCGCAGGACCTGTGGTAGAAGAATGTCTGAGCCACGGTATGTTATGGATATTAAAATCCCCGACCAGGACGACTTCGGAAGAGGGGGAGACAGAAAGCAAATGATCAATATTGTTGGAGATATGGGCTGCGACATTGCCGTCTTCATGTTTCAGACCGTGACATCGAATTCTTTGAATGGATTAGAGTGGTACGATTTCGTACTTCTCTTAGCATTTGTTCCTATGGAAAAATGCATTACTTTCAACTTCAACCTTCTGCACAATGTAAATAAGCCTCCGTATTAAAAGTTTTATTCAGGAATATTGTTAATTTAATTCCATGTGCATTTACCAGCATAAAAATTTTACAAAATTCCTGAATAAAACTTTTAATACGGAGGCTTATGTACATTGTGCAGAAGGTTGAAGTGGAAAGTAATGCATTTTTCCATAAGAACAAATGCTAATAGAAGTACGAAATCGTACCACTCTAATTCTTTCGCAAATAGCAAAATCGTTTTGTGTAACGGCCTGCAACATAAAGACGGTAATGGCTGCGATAAAGGAAACAGAAGTAGATGATGTGTTTGTGTAGTTTGAACCTAACCCAGATGTAATTAAACTCGGGATTGGCAGAAGGAAAATCTTGAAGAATGGTAAAGGCCATATAATTTCGAATATATATTGCGATCCCTATATGCTGAGAAAAAAGAGGCACGAAGCTGTAACCAGGGACGTGATACTGATTAATATCAGCATCAGAATCGACCTTGGTTTCACTTAGCGCAAGAATTGCCAGACTTTTTGAGTTAAGGTGGCAGTACACTGAAAACCGATTTGCTCTTATTCCGCGAATGTTGCAGAAATCTAAAATGAAATTTTGCATGCTGAAGGCAAAAGAAAAGCAAAAAAAAAAAACTGCGACACACAACAACACAAATATTTGGGCGCAGACAACAATTGTGCTATGCCTATTGCCGTTTTCAATAACTCAGACTGCGCAGTTCAATGACCGCAGCTGGTAGCACCCGTAGTGCTGATCAAATGACAAGTGCTAACGAAGTTGCACTGATCTCGAATTTAAACATAGAAAACTGAACACTCTCGTACTGTGCTGGTGGCTTTTGGAATGCCGATAGGGCATAGAGAAGCCCTTAACTTAGCTCTACTTAACTGCATCCAGTTTTTTATATTAAAAGGACACGAATAATTTATAGTTTCAACATAAATTTAACGGCAAATAAAAGGCAAATTCCAAGATCTAAAATTTTCCACTCAGATAACATTTAGCCGAGTTCCAGTAACTTGCGGTGCTAACTTGACATCAACTAAGTACCAAATACAGTTTCCTTTTGAAAAAAGGACACGCCAAATTTATGGTTTTCACAAAAAATTAACGACAAATAAATGACAAATTCTAAGATGTAACATTTTCCAATCCGATAAGGTTTAGCCGAGTTACAATGAGTTGCGGTGCTTACTTGATGTCAACTTAGCACCACATGCAATTTCCTTTAGGAAAAAGGGACATGAAAAATTTATGGTTTTTACGACAAATTAACAACAAATTATAAGATAGTTCGAACCCAAATCAAGCGAAGTTTCCGGTACAACAAAAACCAGTTCGGGTAGTGTCCACGGTTCTAGACCACATAAACGTAGTTTTCTAAATATTGTTACGTTTAATAGAAAGACAAGCGACATAAGGTCCGTTGCATATTTATAAGGTCACTTAATATTTTTAAATAAAAACAAGTTAAAAAGCTAGAATTGGTCTAAGACCAATTCTTATGATACCCTAGACTAGATGAATGCACGTATGAAATTTCGTATGGTCACCCATTTGAGCAATTTTGATTTTTTGCATTGGTTTCTCGCATATATTTCTAGACCGGCTCGTCGGACAGAAAAAATGATTATAACCAAATTTGTAGGATTTCTTATTCTGAAGATGTTTTTAGTACAATAAAAATGTCTAGAACTGATCGTTTTCAAAGTATAAAATCAAAATAACTTTTAATTTTATGCGGGAGTGTCCAATCCATTTTGCTCTAGCTTCATTATTTCTGTGCGTTACAAACGGAATGACAAACTTAGTATACCCTATAGATTTCATCTAGGGTATAATAACCGGCCAAGTGCGAGTCGGACTCGCGCACGAAGGGTTCCGTACCATCGTACAAAATTTAACACTATGTACTTTTTATTTACTTTTTCAAATGAGAGGGGCGAAAAAATTACGTTTCTTGTAGCCCGCTTTAATTTTTAATTTAATTTTATTTTTATTATTTGTTGTTATAAATACACAATCTGTGAAAATTTCAACTGTCCACCTATAACGCTAACATATATTTGTACACAGCGATTTCTCTAAAATTTTCATGCAATGGTACAAATGGCACAGAGTACAAATACGCAGATATTCGCTAACGATATTCCCGTTATTTGAGCGAACAAAATTTGCCCTTGTTTCATATTTATAAGGTCAAAAAACTTTTCGCTTTTAATCTATTATTTTTCAAACGTAAAAATAAAGAAAAACGAAAAAACCAATCTATTTGGATTGCGATAATTTGAAGTACAGTACTAGCGATAATTAAAGTAGTGTTGATTTGTTATTTGTGAATTTGATAAAATTAAACAGTAGAGTATAATAAAGAGAACTTGTGAATTATATTTAAAATATTGTATTTTAAATAACGAACTAAGGCCACGCTCGTAACAACTGGTATCTTAAGTGGGAAAAATTCGTGCAATAAAGTGGTAGCATTTAACTTACAACAACGGGTGATTAATTTTGTGAAATTATGTGAAATTTTATGCTTTAAACTGAAGTTCCAGAAGAGTAAGTAAATTACTAAAGGAATGGGACGCAAACTAGAGGTGTTTCTAGTACAGAATTTGAAAGTGAGTTTAGTGAAGCGGTCATTACAAACGTCAGGGGCAAAGAATGTTCTAGTCGGGCGATTTTGACAAGCTTGAAGAAGAAAAAGTCTTGAGATGTCTGAAGCTCTAGAAAATGCTGCGATAAACATGGAACAACTTTTGGGTACTTAAATGGACAAATTGGAGCTTTGATTTGCTGCGAACATGAAACATGATCACGAGGAATACAAGAATTCTCTGGAAGTATGTTTGGACGAACAAGAGAATTCTCTGGAAACCTGTCTGGACAAATAAAAGAATGCTTTGAATGAACAGAAGAAATCTCTTGAAATCCGTTTGGATGAACAAAAGAGTTCTCTGGAGAGTAGTCAATAAATTCGCTTGCAGAAACGGAAGAATTTTCTGAAAAATCTGTTAGACGAACAGAATTAAAAATTGAAGGAATTGAGCAGGAAATGGGGGAAGTTCAACAAAAATTCACCTAGCAGCTTAACGACTTTGAAGCAAATCTGGGAAGAATAAAATATCCGGTGCAGGCAGAATAAAACCTCCAATATTTGATGGACAAAACTCGTGGCATATTTTCAAGAGACACTTTGAGGCAGCTTCCGAAGTAATTGGATGGAATGATATAGAAAAAGCTACAGCTCTGGTATTAAGACTGCGAGGTCCTACGTCAGAGTTATTACAAACCACACCGACTGAACAGCAACGTGAGTACACTTCATTAGTACAGGCGATAGAATTATGTTATGGAGATAAACACATGCAGCAAGTATATCTCCTGCATTTATGCACCAGGGTTCAAAAGCATGACGAATCACCAGAACAACTGCAGGATGATGTGGAAAAATTAGCTCTTTCATAACTCTCGCGTAAATGCGGATTTTCTTAATGAAGTGGCTACAGAGGCAATTGTGAACGCTATTGCAGATAAAAATTTACAACAAGCATTAAGGCTAACAGGACAGAAGTCAACCGCAGAAGCACTAACCTGTGTATTAGCGTATCCGCTAGACAAGCTTCTCAAGGCCTAAGCACAACTGCGACGGCAGAGCGGAAAACGGCAGACGGCAGCGGGAAATTGGGTTGTCAAAACAGGCCGTAGAAAAATTGAGAATACAATTGCAACGACAGGCAGTGAAGGACGATTGTGATAGAAGAAGATACTGAAATTTCATTTATTAAATGTTTCGAGCGTTTTAAAAGGAGATTTTTAATAAGATTATTTTATATTATATTGAAAGAAATGCAATGGACCGAAGTGCGGAAAAAATCTGAAAATGCAGAAATTAACTAAATTAAAGGCTTTAAAATATCCATCCAAACCACGTTTTTTTGTCCACTTGTCTTGCCTGTCTTGCAAATCATAAATTATTCTCTGATTTCGTACTTCCTCAATAAATTTTTCTTCAAAGCTCGTTATTTGAAATTTACCGCAGCGTGCTACCACCTCAAAAAGACAAAACTGAATCCCAAAACAATTTCATTCGATTAATTTTGTTGGTAACACTGCAGCGACGACGGCAAAATCATAATTTACTTAATCTCGACGGCAACATCGTCGCCCGCTTACCGTCGTTCGTCGTAATTTGGTGCATTCGGTTAACACGCTGTACTTTTAGAAGGTTGACAGCGGAATTTCGTCGTCGTTCTCCGTCTGCCGTCGCAATTGTGCTTAGGCCTTTAGAGTGCAGTACGAGTGAGAGAAATTTAAGTGGAGGAACGTACTTGCAACAGATTGCAGTCATCACGGAGCACTACTTCACGTGGAATTGCAATAGACCGGACGAATGGAATCACCAGAAGAACAGGACAGAGAAGAATGCCAAAGGTGTCTAGCGAGAGAGAGCAAGCTATTCCTGGAGAGACTAGAAATCAAACATCAGCTCTCCTGTTGAACAGTCGGAAAACATGTAAAGACCAACTTTCTGAATTTGGTTGGTGGAATCGACAGTCCCGAAATCATCATTCATGTCGCCCAGTTTAAAAGAAATATTAGCAGTCTTGTTATATATGGAAGTGAACACTAGAGTATCGAGATAAATTATTAGTGCAGATCTTCTCAAGGCCACTACAACCATGGATGAATGCATTCTTGGAGTAGACGTCATGACTGTTCTCCGATTATAATCTAATTCATTTATTTAATATTATACATATAAGGTTTAGGGTGGAACTTAAGGTTCGATAACTTTGTAACAATGACGGAGTGTAGTTGTTGATCCGACATCCAGTACGTAATTTAATTAATTGTTTTGGTCTTCTTTTAGTCTACTTTACTACTATTCCAGGACGGAAGTTCAAGAGGTGTATATTTAGTTGTTATGACTGATGGTACTGACTGGGACGATGTCTCTATTCGTTATTGAAGCGATACCTAGTAAGTGACATAACATCTTTCTCCTCCTCGTTCTGATCGAGCGGCGTAGTACAGGTCTTGGGGTTTAAGATAAGTACTGTCTTCTGCATAAATGCTTGGAAGCGTTGAGTTTCTATTTGGTTGGCCCAGTTTGAATCCGGTTTGGAGGAAATAATCCTTGAGTAGGACGTTGTATATGTACGCTGGGTTGTCTGTCACTTTGTATACTGTCATTCAAGTCATGTTCTGTAATTTTTTTCATTTATGTAGTCTATTATTGGCTGACTGCTTCTCTTGGAAACCTTCCTTGGCACCTCATAGGTGGGTGGCTTTTAATTTGGCACATTAGAACTTGTTACTATCAACTGATCAATGTAACGGGGAGATGGCAATGTAATGAAGCTTGCCCTTGAAATACTCGTAGTTTACGTGTAAATGTTTGATGTTTTGCTGTGATTTTCTCATCGAGTCTGCGTGTAACTAAATCGATTCGAGTACGTAGTGGTCTTTTTAACATAAGTTCCGCTGGACCAATTCCCGTCGTAAAATTTGGTACATTCCGATGCTGCACTAATAATCAACACAGCTTTTCATGAATATAATCTTTCTCCTGCATAATTGCTCGTATCCTTTGTTTTATACTATAGACATATCTACCTGTCCGTTTGTTGCAGAATGATATGGTGCGCAACATTTATGGATTACCCCGTTTGAATTAAACACTGTTCAAAGTCATTTAATCGAAAGTGCGATCCATTATCCGAAACCAACCGTAGGGGGAATCCGAAACGTGAACAATTTCTCGCAATATTCTAATTGTGTTTTCGGAGTTTATTGATTCGGTTGGTATAGTTCCGATCCACTTGGAATAAGCATTGACAACAACCAAAAAATTTGTTTCCATGAACGGTCCAGCGTAGTCAACATGCACTCTGTGCCAAGGTTGTTGTAGATATTCCCAAGGGTGAACTGGTGTTTTACTGAGGTCGGCTTTGCTTGTCGCACACTTAGAACAATTTTGAGCACGATTCTCGATGTCCTTAACAATTTCGCGCCACCATGTATAGCTCCCAGTAAGGGCCGACATAAAGTTCATCTAATATTCGTTGACGTAGTGCCTTTGGTATCATTACGCGTATGCTGCAAATAATACAACGTACGTATTATTTGTTGCTGTGTTGAAATCGTCTTTCTTACAGCGACTGTTCAGTGGCTTAAACTTTGTAGCCAAGTTCCATAAAAATGTCTGGTAATAATTTACAAAACCTAGAAATTCTACTTTTCGTAATGACTTTCATTTTCTCTGGCATTGGATGAATTCCGTGAGCATCAATAATATGTCCTGAATATGAAATTGAATTAAGAAAAAACTGTCATTTATTCATGTTTAAGTGTAATCGGTCCAAAATTTTACGTAATCGGTCCAAAACCTTACGTAATCGGTCCAAAACCTTCCGGTTTTGAATAAGTTTGCTGTATGTACTGCTTTGTATGACAATGTCATCGAAGAAACAGGATACTCCATTAAGGTCCTGTATTATGTTATCCATAAAGCGTTGCCACGTATTGGGTGCAACTTTGACAGCAAATATCAGTCGTTTCACTTTAAAATTCCCAACATAATTTCCAATACGTTGAACTCGGAAAACGCGCGAGGAGTCCCCGAAATGCAACTTTTAGGGGACGAGGAATATCAAACAAACAATGTATAAAAATTTTTAAATTCACCGGTAATGTGCTAACCAATTATTTTAATATTAAAGATGATGCAATATCAAGAAATTTGGGAGCAGATATACCAATAGGTCTGTTCGCGTACTCATTTTTGGGACAATGTATTTGCACGAACTTACACATTTTCCGTTCTTTTACTTTCTTGTTCACACAAGATTGCACGAGTTTTGCATACGTCACACCTACCCGTCCCGCAAGAATTTACGCGAAGTTTTTAGTTACTACACCATTCTTGCAGCACATCATCACATTTCTTCTTCTTGTTTTTCACTAATTTGCAGGAAAAGCGTTGGTTCACTTTTTCATACATTTTAAATTCTTCTCCCACCACAGGAGTAAGCTTTTACCCAGAAAGTTTTTGCACGAGAAGTACGTGAACAGCTCTAATATATCAATAAAATCAGTAATATAGCTTAATAAACGACTTAAAATTCAGAAAAGAGTCCTCCAGAATAACAGGAGTAACAGATAGCGAGATTGAAACGATTGGTATAATTAATTTAAAATTGAGGGAGAAGTTATAGAGCATAAATTGCATGTTTTCGAAAATAACTATCCAATTTTAACTGGTGGTTTGATTGCACTAGACTTTTTTACGAAATTCGAATGAAAACTGGACATTAACAAAATGTGACGCTTTTAAAACAACGAAATTCAGATGCTATTAATTTAAGTATAAATATACTGAATTCCTCATTCGTGTGAATAATCAGGTAATTTCCAATACTTAACTAAGTACCTATAACTCTAAAAATAACACATATTTATTTCGTCATAATTGAAACAATATATTTCCCCAAGGGGCACGAACGGTTTTGCGATGCTGCAAACAAAATTACGTATTTCTGTGGCAAAATACTTAAGCTTAGCATATATGGTGCTAAGTCTTTAAATATATGTAGGCTCATTAAATTCGACCAAAATTTTACAACATCTCTGGAATTTTCATAATTTTCCAAGTATTGATTTTCGCCAATTAGCAAGCGAAATTGATTACTTACTTCTTCAGCATCCCCATTATAAAACGGAAAGGCTAGAGGAAAAGGTAAAATACTACTAATATTACCGTTTTTTATTTCTAAAGGACATAGGTATTTTAAAAGAATAAATTTTTCATTATCAAAATGGAACCGCACATTTCCTGGTAATAATTAAAGATATTTCCTTTAACTTCTAAAATGTCGCCAGTTGCAAATTATTATCTTTAATAAAAGTCTCAAATTGCACACCACAAAATATGTCTTGAATTGAGATATGGATTTGAATAATCAATATTCAGGCTAACAAGTTCAGGTTCAACAAAGTATTTTAAAATATTTCTGCTGCCCGCCAGAATTTCGTAGTTTCGAAAGCTGACAATAAATCTTCTTCTTTAAAAATTCATATTCCACAAATTAACGAGAATTATGTGAAATAGCACGTTTGGGCTACAAAAATTCTTTTAAAATCGATAAAATTATAAATTAAAAGTAGTTTAAAGGAATGGAAAGTAACAAATTGTACTAGATTTTCGTAAGTACCCACATACTTAAGTACTGAAATGGTGGAAGTGTGCAAGAACTTGTACAATTGTAGCAAAAAATAAAATGGAAAGAACTTTTGGGTGGATCCACTACACAGGTCTTATTATGATCTTTGTATCTCCTCTATCAACATCAACGTTCGTTTTCATAATTCAAAAAATTTGCACCATCTCAAAAACACTACCCTTTTAGTTCAAATGACGCACGACTATATGGCAGCCCGTGTGGCAATGCAAATGCTTAGGAGTAGTCCTCATGACGCTCTACATGTTCACGTGTCATGAGGGCAGAACGCCAGACCAAATCGGTTCGGGCATCTTTTTGGTCGCGGGGAGTTCGCGTGTAGGTACAGTTGTTTCATATATGTACAAACTCTCATGGAGCGTGATCAAAAAGCAGCGCTGCATACGACGCTCGTGTGGCATTGGCTTATATGTTTCCCACTTTCAGTAAAGCTAATGACAGAGTTCAATAACTATATTAAATGTTATCAAGATAATTTGCGAATATATGCTGCACTCAGATAAAATAAATTTTTGTTTGTTTTTGAAGAAAATCTAAAAAAAAAAAAATTTCATAATCTCCTGATGGCTGCTGAATGGATTAGAACATCTTTCCACTTTCCAATAAATTCAGTTAATTTATATGACGGTATGTGTCACTTTTACTGAAATTTTACTAATACGAAGTAATATTTTCTCCTTCTGTTATTGAACCGAAATGTTGCAAAAGGTTCCTTGATGCACCTCATTTGCGTGACATAACTGATCATTTCTAGAAATTTTTAATTCAGCAGATGGAAAAAACATCTGTTGACGTTGGCAGTGACGCATTTTTTACATACAAAATATACAAAAATATATTAAATTCAATTATCAGGTCTGCAAAAGAGTCTTATTCTTCACAAGTGATTAACACGATTTCTAATAACCATAGAAAAGTATAAGATAAAATAAATTAAATAACCGGATCTTGTACAAAGCTTCATAAAGGAAATCCAAGCAACGGATGGTACTTTTGGAACAGAACCATTGCAAATAAGTAATGAGCTAAACAACCATTCCATGACCATACAAATATCAAATACAGTTTAAGATAATACCTCAGAAAATTCGAGAACTTTAGGCTTATTTGATTGTAGTCCTATTACCGAAAGTGAGCTTCTATACCAGTTGAAGACCTTAAAGGACAATTCAGCAGCTGAACAAGATGGTTATACAAGTGATATATTGAAAAATGTTTCAGAATATATTGCGTCACTTCTCTGTTATAATTCCAAACTTGCTTTGCAGCAAGGAGACTGAAGTTATCCTCACAATTGCAGACCAATGTCATTGTTATCCAACATTGCAAAACTGCTGGAGAAATGCATTAAAAGTAGACTGTTATGTTATCTAGAGTGCAATAATATAAGTATACATTTAAAATTAAATATAGTACGTCGGATGCGTTATATGATGTGACTACATAAAACTCTGCAGTGGATACTGGGAAAAAGGCATGTGCTGTACTTCTTGATATAAAGAAGGCCTTCAACACTATCAATTACATCTTTAAATAATTTGCACAGCAAGATCGTTATAGCTTGTTTAAATAAGTCAAAATACTGTTCTACTACTCTGGCTTTTTACCATTTCGCAGCTATGAATGTTCGTAAATGTTTGTAAATTGGACAAGTTTTGAATTGCACTCGATCAGATGTCAGACTAGAAGGCAGGGTAATCGTCGTCTTGCTACAAGAAGATGCAAAACGACCTTATCACAAAGACTATAGGACC
>OZ005742.1:125803418-125927893 GCA_963930735.1 Dioctria linearis | reverse complement strand
TATAGGACCTAAAATTTATAATATTTTACCAAGTTCTATTAAAGGTTCCTTAAATAATGAGAATTAAGAATTATAAAGTAATACTTCAGCAATTTTAGTTTAGCAATCCCTACATTTTTAATGAGAGTTTTGTATGAAACTTGTAATTGCAACTTTGCTATTAATTTAAGTCTAAATACAATTTAAGTCTAATACAAAGAAACACATAAATAATTAAATATTAATGAAATAGCAATTTTATTTCTCGGCACTTCACACTCAAGCTCAGCTTATTTGAATTGCTTGTTAGTAAACTTTTGAAGATATATAATTAAATTATGTAATATAATGAATCCACAATCAATTAAAACTGAATTGAAATTGAAACAATTTCCACAGATTAATAACATTGAAATACCAATAATGACTAGAATTCCAGAATTAAAAACCATTACAATTCCGGCAAGATCGCAAATATATAAACCATGGATATTAAAGTAAATGAAACCACATACTTAATTTTGAACCAAGAACTTTTGGATAGAATTTTTATGGCAAATACCATGATACCAACAAAAGGCTAATTACTGTACACGCTAGAGGAAGGCACCATCATTGAACTACGGTAACTCAAATTCTTTATAAGGAAGGTAAAATTTGTAGAGAACGAAAAACGTTTTGAAAAACAGAATTGAATATAACAAATTATAAGAAAGAGCGAAATTTATAAAAATTATTCAGATATATTCTACTTAACGGGTGACATCTATACTAACGAGGAATAAGTCAGTTATTTGAAAATTTAATACGATAATGAGCAGACAAAGTCCAATAATACATTACCATACAGATTGAACAATAATATTAAATAAAAAAGTAAGAAGAAGAAAATATTAATAGTAATATAAAAGAAAAAGAAAATACATAATTCATGAGAAAAAACAATATAAAATAAAAAAGCGAAAAGTGAAGAAAATAAAAATAAAACTAACTAAAAAAGAAAAAAGAAATTGAATGTGTACAGGACTACATCTATGTGAAGGAGGATATAAAAACATAAAGAAAGAAAAAGTCAAAATCAAACAAGGCTTGGTAGAAGGGTGAAATGCTTAGCTAGAATGTCTGATCTCATTGAGTGCCAGTCTTTTAAATGTCGGGAAGTTGGTGTTAAAAATATCAATGCAATTGAAATTTAAATTATATGATTTAAGAATTCTGAAGATAGTCGACTTTTCCTTAATGTTTGATCTGCGGGAGGGCATTCTGAAGCAAGGTATATTTCTTGGTGTGCGACTGAGCGCGTTAAAGTCAATTCTAGAAAGTGTGATATGACAATCAAATAGACAGTTTTCCTTCTTAAAAAGAAAGATAATATGCAGGTAGGCTCTGCAATTGACCAAGGATAACAAATTAAAATGACTGAGCCTTTCGGGATATGGTATTCAAGCGAAATATTATTGAATTTAAATAACAAGAGTCTGCAAAATTTTCGCTGAATTGATTCGATTTGATCAGAATTAGAAGTGTAAAATGGATTCCACACTTGACATGAGTATTCGAGGATACTTCTAATTAAAGAGTTAAAAAGAGTAATATAAGAACCGGAGCGGTTAAAGGACCTGCTGTAATATGGGAGGCCAATGTAAGCTTTGAAACAAAATATAATTCACAAGTCATTTATTTCATTCACACGAGAGATAGAAATATTATTAATTTTATAATCGAAATTGATGGAATCACGTTTCCTAAAGAAACACATAACATTACATTTATTGATGTTAATTTGAAGAGAATTCTCGTAACACCAGGCTTCGAGCTTCTTGATGTCCCTTTGAAGGCAAAAACAGTCATTTATATTTCTAATTCTCCTAAATATCTTAGCATTGTCGGCAAAATAATAAATAGCAATAAACGTGGGTAGATCGTTAATGTAGAAAGAAAATAAGAGGACCGAGGATTGTGCCTTGGGGAATGCCAGACAGCTGTTTATAAAGGACAGATCTGAAACCATTAAGAACAACGAAGCTACTTCGATTAATTAGGAAGAAGAAAATCCAAGAAATTGTATTTGTGTAGAATCCTAGTTGCCCCATTTTGAAAAGAACACGTTTATCTGAAATTTTATCAAATGCCTTCGAAAAATCGGTGTAAATGGCATCAACTTGTGCGCATTCATCAAGAGCGCTAGCTCTGAAAAGGACAAAACTGCTAGTAGTTGAACGTCCAGGAAAAAATCCATGCTCCTGGTCAGAGATATACGCCTTAACTTGATAGAAAAGTTTACAATAGGCAATTCTTTCGAAGATAAGAGCAAGGCTGTTAGATATTGATATAGGCCGATAGTTAGTAATAAGTCGAGGGTTACCAGATTTATAGATTCTGGTAACAAAGATATTCTTTAAGATCTGAGGGAAAATATTGATGCGAACTGAAAGGCTACACAAATTACGTATTGGTTCAGAAAGCGTGCGAGAACATTTCTTGAAGATCAAATTAGGCACCCCATCAAAACCGGGGTTCTTATTACAATCTAACTTATTAAGTATAATTGAGACAATTGCAGAAGACACTGTGAATATGCTGAAACAACTATTATTTTTAAGTGAAATGAGTGAAGATAAGTCCAATGAATGATTGTGCTGCAAGTAGACAGATGCAAAGAATTGTTACGAGCGTGGTCTTAGTTCGTTATTTAAAACACAATATTTCAGATATAATTCAAAAGTTGTTTCTTTATTTAACTTTACTCTTTACTCTCACAATTCACAAACAATTATCAAATCAACTTTTTAGTTACCGCTAGTACTAAACTTCTAATTATCACAATTCAAATAGTTTACTTCGTTCACTTCACTGTCTGAAATAAGACTCGCCTTCTGGATGTGAGTAGCGCCGTATTTATACTCTACAAATTATCCTAGAACCTTCCTGAATATTCCGTTCTCCGAACCAAAGTTTACTAGGATGTCACTAACCTAAAGTTGTTTCCATTTCCAATAGATGTCGCTTGTATCACTTTGTGGCGCATAACAGTATGTAGGGAACAGTTAACATATTTGACTGTGACGCAGTTGACTTAACGTTATCACTCCATATCTTTGGGATCGAGGTTCGATTTAAATTTTTACTATAAGCCCAGAGGGCCTTAGAGTTTTCTTTTATAGAAGGTTCAGTGGAAATTATATATTTAGCATAACATTCCTTTATGAGTTTTTTAGATTTATTCCTGAAATAAGAGAAGGTTGTATAAATTTCATGGTGATGGTTGAAGCTATATATAAATGCCCGTATTTTTCTTTTGATTTAAAAACCCTGATCAACTTTTCACTAAACCAGGTAGGATATTATACTTCTATTTTTCTTAATAGGAACAAGCCGACGGATTCCTTCATTAATTATATCGTAAAATCTGTGGACGGATTGTTCAATATCATCCGTAATAGCAGACGAGAAGTCTGAGCCTTCGAAAAAATTATACTTGCTTTCAAAGTCACCCAGTTGAAATATTCTAATTGTAACAAATTCATTATGAATTACTCTATTTTGACAAATATTAAGCTTAATATCTAATATCGGACAAGAAGAAGTAGAGATTGAAATGGTATCAACGAAAGACAAGTTCGACCACACTAAGTACAAGAATTTATTGTTTAGGTTGAATTGACTATTAAATTGCTTTAGTTTGCTCATAACCATGTTATTGAAAAGAGACAGAGCTGGTGTGCTATAAACATTGGAGGGCTGCTTACAATTATCAGTGTAATTAAAATTCCAATCTAAATATGGTAAGTTAAAATCGCCAAGTATGAGAAGCTTAGATCGTTCCGGGAGATGAAGAAACTTATCACTAAAATTACAAAGTATAGAATCATAGATTATGTTTGGAGATTGCGGCGGAATGTATAAACAACATATGTACAGAGTAAAATTATTCTCGTTAATAGCCACCCAAAAGATCTTCATAGACAGTTTCCGGAGATAGAAGATACAGTTATTTTTAATGGCGATAAGACACCACCACCATCTTTTGATCCTGATATATACGATGAACCTTTCATCTAATAACTCGTTGTTGTAAATACCCTCCCGCAGAAAAGTTTCAGTACAGCAAATAACGTCGAATTCATTGGAAACAACAATAATTCGAAAATTCTCAGTTTTAGACCGTAACCCCCTGACATTTTGGTAATAAACGTTAAAATTCATATTGAATTATATTATAATTAAGATAAGTGAGAGTTTTTCAAAATAAGATCGAGACATACCACTACCTTATGATAAAGGGTGTAGAATTTTCATCCTTTTTAAGGTAATGTTAATGTAGTGGATTTTCGGCAATTAAACAAAAAAATAATGACTGATAAATTTCCACTAACTAGACTTGAAGACATTGTTACGTACGCTGCTGCGGTATAACTATTTATTTGGCTAGTGCTAAAAACATAATTTCAATCGATTTTGCTAAAACAAAACAAAGAAAAAACAAACAAACACAATCATCTCCAAAGACAAAAGAAGAGAAATAAGACCAATAATATTATACCCTAGATGAAAATATGTGTTAAAGTAAAGAGACTACCCAAATTTTATATGGCAATAGCAAGAAGGGGTTGCCCTGTTTAAATCCGTTTTGAAAACTTTTTTTTTTGGCTATCTTTATATAAGGGCTGCGTACTAAGCTTCAGCTCACTACGTCGACGGGTTCTCAGGCAGTGTCTAAATATATAGTGAAAAGCAAAGGTTTTGTATGGCAATACCTAGTATGGGTCGCCCGATTTGTTCTATTTCTCAACTTGTGTCTACAATTTTTATTAAAACGTCGTGTACAAAATTTGAATTCTTCGCGTCGTCGCGTTCTTGGGCAGTGTCAAAATATGTAGTAAAAGCCGAAATTTTTGTATGATAACACTACGAAATAGTTGCACGATTTTTTTAAAAAGCCCGTGTGCTAAATTTCAGCCCTCCAAGTGAATGCGTTCTCGAGTTATCGTGAGGAAGGCCGGACAGACGAACGGCCGGACAGACGGACGGACAAACGGACTTACAAAAATGAAAGTTATTTTTAATATTATGCGTGGGTGTCCAAACCATTTTGCTTTACGAGCATTACTTCTGTGCGTTACAAACTTAGTATATACCCTATGATTTAGTCTAGGGTATAAAATTGTAAGTTGTTGCAAAATATGTCTTTGTTAGTAACTAAACATTTTAAGGGCAATAAAAAAAGGAGAAGACCAAAAATGTTGTGTGAAAAGGAAATATAATTACAGAAGTCATTTAAGCCATCTAGTATAGCAAAGTCTTCATTCTCCATAGATTTAAAAGATGCCTTTTGTAAATCCCTTGACCAATTCTGCAAAAGAAAGAGTGTCATTTTCTGTACCAGGGCATGGAGTGTGGCACTTCGTTGTAATGCCTTTCGGGCTTACAAATAGTCCAGCCACACAGCAATGCCTCTTGAACAGATTATTCGGTTCGACTGAACAAAATATCTTTACTTATTTGGACAACCTAATATAGCCACTGAGACATTTAATGAACACGTTCAAATACTTGAACGAGTGGTGAAGCCAACCTAACACTATATAGGGAAAGTACATTTCATAAATTACATAGCTTAAAGTATTTACGGTTTATCGTCGATTCTAAAGGACTAGGTACAGATCCAAAACAAGTACAAGCTATGCTTGATTTTTCTCGTACCAAGAATTACTCAGATATGAAACGTTTTATAGAATTGATCAACTGGTATAAGAGACTAGCTCTAAACTTCGCAGAAATAGCGACGACGCAAGAAGGCAAAAATGTCAGCCGCTGAAATGGAACTCTAAAGTTTAGAAAGCCGTCATTGAATTAAAAGCGGCGTTAGTAAAAACCCCTGTGCTCAGATCCCCCGATTTCACAAAGCCATTTTATACCCTAGATGAAATCTATAGGGTATACTAAGTTTGTCATTCCGTTTGTAACACCTCGAAATAATGATGGTAGAGCAAAATGGATTGGACACCCACGCATAATATTAAAAGTTATTTTCATTTTTGCATGTCCGTCCGTCCGTCCGTCTGTGCGCACGATAACTCGAGAACGCGTATACTTAGAGAGCTGATATTCTGTACACAGACTTTAAAGAAAAAAAGTAAAATTAAGTTCGAAAATGAGACAAATCGGGCAACTCCTTCGTGGGGTTGCCATACAAAAATTTCGTTTCCCGTTATATATTTGAAGACTGCCTAAGAACGCGTCGACCTAGAGAGCTGAAATTTGGTACGTGGTGTTTCCATTGTACAAGCAAATAAAATTTCAAAAACGGACTAAATCGGGCAACCCATTCTGGGTATTGCCATAGAAAAATTTAGGTTTTTTATGTATACTGTGAAAACGATCAGCTCAAGACATTTTTATTGTACTAAAGACTTCTTCAGAATATGAAGTCCTATAAAATTGGTTATAATCATTTTTTCTGTCCGATGAACCGTTCTAGAAATATATGCGAAAAACCACTGCAAAAGTCAAAATTGCTCAAATGGGTGCCCATACGAAATTTCATACGGGTAGGGTATCTAGGGTATCATATGAATTGGTCTTAGACCAATATTAGCTTTTTTACTTGTTATAACCCAGATGAATTCATAGGGTATACTAAGTTTATCCTCCCGTTTATAATGCACAGAAATAATGGTCATACAGCAAAATGGGTTGAACACCCACGCATAATATTAAATGTTATTTTCATTTTTGCACGTCTGTCCATCCGTCTATGTTCATCCTCATGATAACTGGAGAGCGCTTTCACTTAGAGAGCTGAAGCTTTGCACACGAACTTTCTAAAAAAATAGTAAATTTAAGTTGGAAATAGGCCAACCAGGTAACTCCTTCGTAGGGTTACCTTACAAAAATTTCGTTTTCATTATATACATATTTGGGCACCGCTAGAGAACTGGTCGGTGTATAGAGCTGAAATTTTGTGATGTTTTCACAGAAACAGTAAGTATAATTTCAAAAATTAGCAAAATCGGCCAATTCCTTCATGGTGTTGCCATATAAAAATTTAGGGTTTTTACGTATACTGTGAAAAGGATCAATTCGAGACGTTTTTATTGTAATGAAAAGTTTTTCTAGAAATATATGCAAAAAACCACTTCAAAAAACAAATTTTTACAGATTGGTGACCATTCGAAATTACATACGGGGTTTCATAGGATATCATAAGAATTGTTCTTAGACCAATTCTAGTGTGAGGCAACTAGGCAAAGCCGAAAACCAATTAACAAAATAATTAAAATGCAAGAATGCACAATTGGCAAAAATACAATTTCTAAAAATTGATCCAAGACATCATCTCCGATAAAACAACCACAATTACTGTGATACAATAATAGTAATGCATTCTCAGCAAAACATGTATTCACCCAAATACATGTCACACTTAAGTTATTACGACTACTCTAAGAAGTGACTGCATTTGTTTATGTGCTTTTTGACATGCTTAAAACAGGTGAAGCCAGTTGCATCACATCAAGCAATATTAAACACATAAGTGCAAGTAACCCAAGAAACATTTCCACCAGTGGCGGTTCGTGGGATTCAGAAGAAGGGAAGCAATACATTTTATGTAAATTATAGCTCCGCTTTTCAGACTATTTCATTGCTACTATAATTAATTATATATGTATCAAAGTCAATGATGTCAATAATACACAATATAAATATTCATATTTATTCTTGCTCTTGAAAGAGAAGGAAGCCATTATCATCATTTAATAATTTAATCCATTCACAGCAAATACTGCCTGCCCCATAATTAAGCAAATACAAAAATTCCACTCAATATCCCCTTTCACAACGTACGCAAAAAATCTAATCATCTAATTTATTCTTTTCTATTCAATTACCAGTATTATTATACTTAAGTATACTTGTTCGCCGGAATACTAAAATAAAACCAAGAATTCTACATTCTCTCGCAATTAAACAGAAACGTACGTAATATTATAGATAGTCAATATCTTATTTTTGCACAATATGAATAAAATATGTTTAACAAAATTTTATAATAAAAAACATTCAAACATTTAAAGTCAAACCAGATAATATAATTTTAAAATATTGTTATTGGATAGATTCAGTTTTGCAATGAATTTTTTTTTTGTAGAAAGAAAAAATTATTTTTTACTTAGTACCTATAATTTATTTATGAAAGCTATTTATTTAAAAGGTTTTTTTAATATATTTTATTTTCTAATCATTATTATTATTATTATTATTATTCCTGAGGAGAGCGGACGTGTCAGGTTGAGCTCGAATTAATATATGTAGAAATAGTTTCCAAGATTGCAAAACGCATATAAAAGTTTGTCGGCAATTTTAGTTTGTTATCAGTATTGTGCGAAGTGAAAAAAAGTGCATAAAAAACTGAGAAATTTGGATAAAAAATTGTGAAAAGATAAAATTTTTAGTGACAGTCTGAATAAAATTAATTAATTTCGTGGTTGCCATGACAACGTGGTTACCGTAAAAATTTTTAAAAGTTCACACAGAGACTTTAAAATTTTCTTGTAAAGTGAAAAAAATTAAATTAAATTATCGAAAAAATAAATAGTTTAAAAAATAAATTTACGCTGCCTCACTCAAAATGAGTGAGAGCAGCAGCGATTCTGGGGGGACTGATGATCCCCTCAAGTCAAAAGGAAGGAGGAAAAAGGGCAGAAATGCGTCTTCTTCTGCAAAAACTAACCCCCAAGAGCCCACTGAAAAGGCTATTAAGGGCCCTAGTCAAGAGGCCACAGAAAAGAAGGTTGATCCAAGTTCCTTGGAGAAGATGGTAACTAGGGCAGCGGATGCTGTCCGAGAAGTGCCTGGGATGTCAGGTGCTACAATGGCTGTTATCCCAGCAGCACCCCCAGCAAAAGATCAACATCCAAAATTATTGAAAGTGGTCAAAACGGCTTCGTCTTCAGCGCCTAAGCCCAGCGGAGTAATTATGAGGCCACCACTGTCTTCAGCTAAGACAACTGGCCAGAACAGGAAGTCAGTAGTACCAACAGTACCAGCAATAGCTCCACGGTCCCCAGCAGTAGAGTCAGGGATTTCTTATGCCCAGGTAAGTGGCAGTTTCAAGATTAAATCAGCAATAGAAATTCAGAGCAGGGGCATCACTCCTCGTCCACCCCCATTGGACGCGGGTAAGCCTCGGCCCAAGACCAGTGCGGGTCTCCAGGGCTTCTTCGATGGGAGGTGGCAGGACGAGAGCTACGGGATGCAGCTTGAGCACATCAGAGGATGTCCTCAGACTGCATACCTGAAGGCAATCTTCCGCGTCATCTCCTGTGAGCAGCTTTTCTCAATGGGAATTATAGCTGGAGGAATGGTCGAGGTGTATACCACAACCCTCGAAAGCGCCACTAAGCTTATGCTTGAGGGCATCGAGGTGGAGGGTAGACACCTCGTTCCATTCCCGCTAAAAGAGAAGCCCACGAAGGTCGTGTTTTCGCGGGTCCCTATGCGAGCCCAACATGAAGACCTCTCGAATTTCCTTGGGAGATTCGGGAAGGTTCATGGAAAGGTTCGCGCCATTCCCATTAAAATTGGGGACGAGGGTCTCGGGCGGTTTATCTTCGGTACTAGCCGGGAAGCGTCCATCACCTTGAATAAGGGGTGTACGCTTCCGTCAGGCTTTTACCTGGGCATATCCGGCTCGAGATACTGGATAGACGTTGGCACCGAAGCGAAATGCCATGCTTGCCATTTGGTAGGGCATTTTATTGCTGACTGCCCCAGGAGAACCGGGAAGAAGGCTGAACCGAGGGTTCCCTCGAAGGAAGCCACTACTACAGTAGTGGATCTGGAGAAGGAGCCTTCGGCCGGCACTCAACCTGCTATTTTGGAGCAGCCAGTGGTTAAGGTGCCTGAAGTTGTCCTAGAGGCAAAAATAGTTATGGCTGTAAACGGCGCCACGTCGGCACGTGAAAACACGGCTACTTCCGACGAGGAGTCGAATAGCCAAGTAGTAAAAAAAAAGAGGACGAGGTGGAAGAAAGTTGCCTCCTCCAGAGCCAGCAAAGCCAGTCGCATCCAAGCGGCCCCACTCGGAGGAGGACGATAGTGGAGCTCGCGGTTCGAAGGTTGTCGTAAGGGACGCGGTGGTGTCTCACGAGCAGCTTTCGGACTGCGAAATCACCGGCTTGGATGACACTGGTCTTTCGAGCTTCGGTGGCTACGAGTCGTGTGATAGCATCATTTCGACTGGTAGCCAATTTGAAGTCTCGAAAGGGATGGAGACCCTTCCTAGGAAGAAGATCTCCGAAATTCTTACCCAGCTCCAGTACAAGAAGAATTCAGATAAAATCTGGAGTATTCTTGTAAGGGAGCTGGAGAGGCCAGAGTTGTTACTTCCTCAGCTTCAACTCCTACAACAGGAGTCCAGGAAGAGGAGGAAGTACAACGATGCTGCTCGGTTAGAACGACTTCATAGGAAGGTGGAGGAGTTGCTTCAGGAGCATCGCTTGGCCGATTCTCCTCGTCAATAGACGTAGCACATTCATCGTTTGAGCTTTTCATCTCTTTGAATGTGCAAGATAGCTTCGATCAACACCGGGGGTTTAAGTGCACATACAAGGTTACACAGCACTATCGAACATGTCAAAATGTTCGATATAGACATCGCGCTTCTACAGGAGACGAATTTTACACAAGACACATACACACAACTTGAGCGCTATGCTTATTTACACACTGGCTATGCAATGTTTGCCACACCTGCGCCTCGCCGAGGCTCATTGTATCCAACAAATTTACACTATCGTCTCCTGTCTATACAGATATCTTCCCAGGCTTCGCTTCTTCCTTGGACTTTGTTATTCAAGACAAAAATATCAAGGTAGTAAACGTGTACCTTCCTCATGACCAGGACATTACAAGACAAGTTCTTGATAGTGTTCAGTCGTGTCTGGTGAATTTTAGCGGCGAAACTGTCCTCGGAGGTGATTTCAACTGCACTCTGAATCCCTCAATGGATCGGCACTCTGGAGTTGAGTTCAACTCTGTTAATGCTACTCGATTGAGGAATTTTGTCGGTGTTTTCAGACTCGTGGATATCTATCGTTGGATGCATCCTACGACTAGATCATACACGAGGGTCTCGCGAAATATCCATGGAAGTCTCGCAGGCTCCAGAATTGATAGACTTTACGTCTCACCTGGAATACTAGAACATTTCGTTGGTGTCACTCATGAAGTGTGTTCCGTTAGCGATCATCTTCTTGTAGTGGCGACCAGCACTCTAGTTGAAAGACGAACTGCATACTGGATATTCAACAACTATTTGTTGAATTCCGAGCAGTTCATCAATGAGTTCATTGATTTCTGGCACGATTGGCAAGAGAGGAAAGCTGACTTTCCTTTTCTTAGTCAATGGTGGGATGTTGGAAAGCTCCAGATTCGGTCTTTTGTCGAGACGAGTTTCAATCGAAGTGGCTATCAAGCTTCTAGCTTGTCGGCCGAGGTCTCTCGGGTGGCAGCTCTTCTCCCAACTCAGCCGGGGTTGATTCTTTATTTCAATGGAATAAAGGAACGCTTGGCGACACAGACTTACAAGCACAGCTTGGAGTTTGTGCTGCGCGGCCAATCGCGCTGGCTGAGAGAAGGCGATTCTCCAACTGAGTACTTCTTTCAGGCGACTAGACGGCGTACTGCTTCTTGTGAGGTCGAATCGATAATTGATGAATCTGGACAAGTCCTCAACGGACAACAGCTATCAGAATATATTCGAGACTACTACAGTAGTCTCTACTCTGAATCGACGTCGACAACATCCTCGACCACTCATGAATTTCTTGAGAATATTCCCACTTTCTCTGAAGACAGTAAGGAGCTCCTGGATACAGTAATCACATTGGAGGATATGATTGCTGCGACAAAGGATCTAAGGCGACACACTTCACCTGGTTATGACGGCTTGACTCCAGAATTCTTCATACGTTTCAGGGATTTATTAATTCCTGACCTTTTGGAAGTCTTCAATTCGGCGGTTGAGACACATTCAGACTTTCCTTCTAGTTGGGGGAGATCTGTTATGCGCTTGATTCCACAGAAGGGAGATTTGCAGAGGATGGGGAACTGGAGGCCAGTAACCCTATGCAATGTAGACTACAAAATCGTCTGCAAAGCATTAGGGGCGATACTCCGCTCAGTGATTGCTTCGGTAATACACCCGGAACAGTCCTATTGTGTACCTGGTCGTAGTATCTACGACAATATCGCGGTAGCCAAGCATTTGTTTGCCTACCATGAACAGACAGGTACACAAATGGCCATGATATCACTTGACCAACAAAAGGCTTTTGATAGTGTCTCGCACGAGTATCTCTTGACTGCTCTCGAGGCATTTGGGTTTCCACCCAGGTGGCTCGATATCGTCGGGAAACTGTATAGAGATTCAGCGATTTTGATTAAGCATCAAGGACAAGTTCTGGCTCCTATCTCGTTTCATCGAGGTATCAGACAGGGATGTCCATTGTCAGGTATGCTTTATGATCTTTCGTTGGAGCCGCTACTGGTGAATCTTCGTCGAATGCTCGGACGGTATGCGGTTCATCTGCCATATACCAATGTGAGGCCTCTTATGTTGGCGTATGCGGATGATCTGTCTATTTTCGTGACAAGAGATGAAGCTTTTCCGGTCGCTCGTGCTGTTTTCGAACAGTTCGAACGTATAGCGGGCGCTAAAATCAACCTTAGTAAGAGTCAAGGCTTGTGGTGTGGAAGGTGGAGAGATCGTACAGATACTCCACTGAACATCCAATGGACTAATACTTGCCTGAAGTATTTAGGTGTGTATATCGGACGCGAGAGTAAATCAAATAATAGCCGCATCGCTCTTGAGAAACTCTCTAGAGCTGTAAACTCATGGCGTAGTCGACTGTTTCCACTATCCTTAATGGGTAGGTCAGTCGTGATAAACTATTTGATTACCTCGTCCATCGTTCATCTGCTAAAGTCTGAGACGTTTGATGAAGGCTTCGTAGGTCTTCTTCAAGCAAAAGCGATAGACGCCTTTTGGTGCGGAAGACGATGGGTTGCTGAAAGCACGCTCTGTCTGCCAGTCAAGATAGGTGGATTAGGTCTCACTAACTTGGTTGTGAAATCAAGGTGTCTCCAAGTGCGTGCATTCCAAAGAGTGTTTTGCCAGAGAGACAGCTTGATTTCTCAACTGTGGGTGAATGTACTGGGAGGGATCGGCATAGGGGAGTATTACTACCTACTCTCTGTTCGACCACCTTATCCGCGTGACTGGCCACAGGATCTAATCTCAACGATTCAGACCTGGGGCAGAATCAGGCCAGCATTTCACCTTCAGTGGAATGCTCTAAGGTACACGCAATTCGCATCGATTCCAATCAGGTTTAATCCTGAATTAATAGATTCAGTGTTCAGTAATGCTCGGGGTTTTGAAGCTGACACGCATACACTGACAGTTCTCGGAGATATAATTGATATCTCTGGAAACTGTCGAATAAACACTAACACTTCACAACTACACGACCTGGCTGCTTCTGCGCGGGAGAGATTTCGCCAACTTGGGACCAGTGACCCTGGCACTAAGTTGGAAGATGCTTTCGTTCTGAACAGGCCACCACACACACCTTTCAGCACACTTACAACACGTGTGCTCCGTGACGTGCTTATGTCAATAAGACCTCCGGAGTATACAGGATACAACAGATGGCGAACACACCTCGGGGTGAATATGGGCGTGATGGGAGGGATAACTTGCAGAGTAGTCTACAGTTATCCTTCTAGTTACAAAGATGCTGATGTAGCATTCAAATTGCTGCATCACAGTCTTATGCATCCTAATCAGTTCTCACATATCGACCGCCGAGTTCAGAGGATTTGCACAGTTTGTGGTGGTGAAGGCACCCTGTTTCACAGGTTCTTCACTTGTCCGGCTTTGCAGGGTCTAATGGATCTCGTGGGCGGTATGTGTCAGTTGATCCACCCGAATTTCGGCATTACTAGGACATCGTTTCTATGGGGACCAAAGGTATGTAGTCGAGTGAATTGTTTGATTAGCTTTGTGTTGACACTGGCCAAATCTACAATTCACCTGTACTACATGAGAGTCGAAGCTGGGAATCAGAACACTGACCCACAACACCACGCACACGCACTTAAGCGCCACTTCGTTGACAGGTTGAAGAGACGTTTACGTCTTGAATATCTGGCAACGAACGCAGACACATTCAACTGCACATGGCAACCACTATCGTCGGTGCAGGACGGAGCTCTTGTCTTTCACTGGTGATAGCAGGCCACAGCATTTGCAGCTCTAGTCCACGGGGCTTCTCCCCGCTTAGGAATCGTTGCAAGTGCTGTGGGAAGGACAAGCACTCTGTTAGAGATGCTAAGCTGGAGGGATGATGAGGGCAGTTTGTAGAGGTCTATGATACTACAGGCTTCCCTCGCGGGACTCTATAACGGTATCGCGTAAATTTTTCGTTCGTTCGGTCATTTATTCTTAATTCGGTTTCGGTGTCGGTGCTAAATTTCAAAATTTTATGTTGAAAATTCGTTCGTTTAGGCAATTATTTTTATTAGTTTATTTTGGAAATTTGGAACTTCTTGGAGCTGCCACTTACCCAATTGTCAAAATTGGGACTTTTAAATTTTTTGTCTATCTTTTAGATCCTTTTCAAAATTCTTGTAGCCGTTTTTTAGTCTCTTTTGAGAATTTTGTCTTGTTTGTTTTCCTTTTGTTTGTGTCTTTTTTCTTGTTCATTAGTTTTTCTAATTGTTTTAATTGTTTAATTGTCCCTATTGACCTTTTATAACTTTTAGATTAGCTAGCGACCTTTTGTTTACACTTTGTAGAGCCTTTTGCCACCTATTTTTAGGGAATTTTAAAAGAGCCAATGAGCCACTAAATAAAGAGCTTATACAAATAAAAAAAAAAAATTATTATTATTCCTGAGGAGAGCGGACGTGTCAGGTTGAGCTCGAATTAATATACGTAGAAATAGTTTCCAAGATTGCAAAACGCATATAAAAGTTTGTCGGCAATTTTAGTTTGTTATCAGTATTGTGCGAAGTGAAAAAAAGTGCATAAAAAACTGAGAAATTTGGATAAAAAATTGTGAAAAGATAAAATTTTTAGTGACAGTCTGAATAAAATTAATTAATTTCGTGGTTGCCATGACAACGTGGTTACCGTAAAAATTTTTAAAAGTTCACACAGAGACTTTAAAATTTTCTTGTAAAGTGAAAAAAATTAAATTAAATTATCGAAAAAATAAATAGTTTAAAAAATAAATTTACCCTGCCTCACTCAAAATGAGTGAGAGCAGCAGCGATTCTGGGGGGACTGATGATCCCCTCAAGTCAAAAGGAAGGAGGAAAAAGGGCAGAAATGCGTCTTCTTCTGCAAAAACTAACCCCCAAGAGCCCACTGAAAAGGCTATTAAGGGCCCTAGTCAAGAGGCCACAGAAAAGAAGGTTGATCCAAGTTCCTTGGAGAAGATGGTAACTAGGGCAGCGGATGCTGTCCGAGAAGTGCCTGGGATGTCAGGTGCTACAATGGCTGTTATCCCAGCAGCACCCCCAGCAAAAGATCAACATCCAAAATTATTGAAAGTGGTCAAAACGGCTTCGTCTTCAGCGCCTAAGCCCAGCGGAGTAATTATGAGGCCACCACTGTCTTCAGCTAAGACAACTGGCCAGAACAGGAAGTCAGTAGTACCAACAGTACCAGCAATAGCTCCACGGTCCCCAGCAGTACAGTCAGGGATTTCTTATGCCCAGGTAAGTGGCAGTTTCAAGATTAAATCAGCAATAGAAATTCAGAGCAGGGGCATCACTCCTCGTCCACCCCCATTGGACGCGGGTAAGCCTCGGCCCAAGACCAGTGCGGGTCTCCAGGGCTTCTTCGATGGGAGGTGGCAGGACGAGAGCTACGGGATGCAGCTTGAGCACATCAGAGGATGTCCTCAGAGTGCATACCTGAAGGCAATCTTCCGAGTCATCTCCTGTGAGCAGCTTTTCTCAATGGGAATTATAGCTGGAGGAATGGTCGAGGTGTATACCACAACCCTCGAAAGCGCCACTAAGCTTATGCTTGAGGGCATCGAGGTGGAGAGTAGGCACCTGGTTCCATTCCCGTTAAAAGAGAAGCACACGAAGGTCGTGTTTTCGCGGGTCTCTATGCGAGCCCAACATGAAGACCTCTCGAATTTCCTTGGGAGATTCGGGAAGGTTCATGGAAAGGTTCGCGCTATTCCCATTAAAATTGGGGACGAGGGTCTCGGGCGGGGTATCTTCGGTACTAGCCGGGAAGCGTCCATCACCTTGAATAAGGGGTGTACGCTTCCTTCAGGCTTTTACCTGAGCATATCCGGCTCGAGATACTGGATAGACGTTGGCACCGAAGCGAAATGCCATGCTTGCCATTTGGTAGGGCATTTTATTGCTGACTGCCCCAGGAGAACCGGGAAGAAGGCTGAACCGAGGGTTCCCTCGAAGGAAGCCACTACTACATTAATGGATCTGGAGAAGGAGCCTTCGGCCATCACTCAACCTGCTATTTTGGAGCAGCCAGTGACTAAGGTGCCTGAAGCTGTCCCAGAGGCAAAAACGATTAAGGCTATAAACGGTGCCACGTCGGCACGTGAAAACACGGCTACTTCCGACGAGGAGTCGAGTAGCCATTTATTTAAAAAAAAGAGGACGAGGAGGAAGACGAAGGTGGACCGTGTGATGCTGCCTCCTCCAGAGCCAGCAAAGCCAGTCGCTCCAAAACGGCCCCACTCGGAGGAGGACGATAGTGGTGCCCGCGGTTCGAAGGTTGTTGTGAGGGAGGTGGAAGCATCTCTCGAACAGCTTTCTGACTGCGAAATGACCTGTTTGGATGGGACTGGTCTCTCGAGCTTCAGTGGCTACGAATCGTGTGGTAGCACCATTTCGACTGGTAGCCGATTTGAGGTCTCGAAGGGGATGGAAAACATTCCTAGGGAGAAGATCTCTGAAATTCTTACCCAGCTCCAGTACAAGAAGAACTCAGATAAAATCCGGAGCATTCTTGTAAAGGAGCTGGAGAGGCCAGAGTTGTTGCTTCCTCAGCTTCGAATCCTACAACAGGAGTCCAAGAAGAGGAGGAAGTACAACCATGTAGCTCGGTTAGATCGTCTCCATAGGAAGGTAGAGGAGTTGCTTCAGGAGCATCGCTTGGCCGATTCTCCTCGTCAATAGACGTCGCACATTCATCGTTTGAGCTTTTAATCTCTTTTAATGTGCAAGATAGATTCGATCAATACCGGGGGTTTAGGTGCACATACAAGGTTACACAGCACTATCGAACATGTCAAAATGTTCGATATAGACATCGCGCTTCTACAGGAGACGAATTTTACACAAGACACATATACACAACTTGAGCGCTATATATCTTCCCAGGCTTCGCTTCTTCTTTGGATTTTGTCGTTCAAGACAGGACATTACAAGACAAGTTCTTGATAGTGTTCAGTCCTGTCTGGTGAATTTTAGCGGCGAAACTGTCCTCGGAGGTGATTTCAACTGCACTCTGAATCCCTCAATGGATCGGCACTCTGGAGTTGAGTTCAACTCTGTCAATGCTACTCGATTGAGGAATTTTGTCGGTGTTTTCAGACTCGTGGATATCTATCGTTGGATGCATCCTACGACTAGATCATACACGACGGTCTATGGTCCATGGAAGTTTCGCAGGCTCCAGAATTGATAGACTTTACGTCTCACCTGGAATACTAGAACATTTCGTTGGTGTCACTCATGAAGTGTGTTCGATTAGTGATCATCTTCTTGTGGTGGCGACCAGCACTCTAGTTGAAAGACGAACTGCATACTGGATATTCAACAACTATTTGTTGAATTCCGAGCAGTTCATCAATGAGTTCATTGATTTTTGGCACGATTGGCAAGAGAGGAAAGCTGACTTTCCTTTTCTTAGTCAATGGTGGGATGTTGGAAAGCTTCAGATTCGGTCATTTATCGAGACGAGTTTCAATCGAAGTGGCTATCAAGCTTCTAGCTTGTCGGCCAAGGTCTCTCGAGTGGCAGCTCTTCTCCCAACTCAGCCGGGGTTGATTCTTTATTTCAATGGAATAAAGGAACGCTTGGCGACACAGACTTACAAGCACAGCTTGGAGTTTGTGCTGCGCGGCCAATCGCGCTGGCTGAGAGAAGGCGATTCTCCAACTGAGTACTTATTTCAGACGACTAGACGGCGTACTGCTTCTTGTGAGGTCGAATCGATAATTGATGAATCTGGACAAGTCCTCAACGGACAACAGCTATCAGAATATATTCGAGACTACTACAGTAGTCTCTACTCTGAATCGACGTCGACAACATCCTCGACCACTCATGAATTCCTTGAGAATATTCCCACTTTCTCTGAAGACAGTAAGGAGCTCCTGGATACAGTAATCACATTGGAGGATATGATTGCTGCGACAAAGGATCTAAGGCGACACACTTCACCTGGTTATGACGGCTTGACTCCAGAATTCTTTATACGTTTCAGGGATTTATTAATTCCTGACCTTTTGGAAGTCTTCAATTCGGCGGCTGAGACGCATTCAGACTTTTCTTCTAGTTGGAGGCGATCTGTTATGCGCTTGATTCCAAAGAAGGGAGATTTGCAGAGGATGGGGAACTGGAGGCCAGTAACCCTATGCAATGTAGACTACAAAATCGTCTGCAAAGCATTAGGGGCGATACTCCGCTCAGTGAATGCTTCGGTAATACACCCGGAACAGTCCTATTGTGTACCTGGTCGTAGTATCTACGACAATATCGCGGTAGCCAAGCATTTGTTTGCCTACCATGAACAGACAGGTACTCAAATGGCCATGATTTCGCTTGACCAGCAAAAGGCTTTTGATAGTGTCTCGCACGAGTATCTCTTGACTGCTCTCGAGGCATTTGGGTTTCCGCCCAGGTGGCTCGATATCGTCGGGAAACTGTGTAGAGACTCAGCGATTTTGATTAAGCTTCAAGGACAAGTTCTGGCTCCTATCTCGTTTCATCGAGGTATCAGACAGGGCTGTCTATTGTCAGGTATGCTTTATGATCTTTCGTTGGAGCCGCTACTGGTGAATCTTCGTCGAATGCTCGGACAGTATGCGGTTCATCTGCCATATACCAATGTGAGGCCTCTTATGTTGGAGTATGGGGATGATCTGTCTATTTTCTTGACAAGAGATGAAGCTTTTCCGGTCGCTCGTGCTGTTTTCGAACAGTTCGAAGGTATTGCGGGCGCTAAAATCAACCTTAGTAAGAGTCAAGGCTTGTGGTGTGGAAGGTGGAGAGATCGTACAGATACTCCACTGAACATCCAATGGACTAATACTTGCCTGAAGTATTTAGGTGTGTATATCGGACGCGAGAGTAAATCAAATAATAGCCGCATCGCTCTTGAGAAACTCTCTAGACCTGTAAACTTATGGCGTAGTCGACTGTTTCCACTATCCTTAATGGGTAGGTCAGTCGTGATAAACTATTTGATTACCTCGTCCATCGTTCATCTGCTAAAGTCTGAGACGTTTGATGAAGGCTTCGTAGGTCTTCTTCAAGCAAAAGCGATAGACGCCTTTTGGTGCGGAAGACGATGGGTTGCTGAAAGCGCGCTCTGTCTGCCAGTCAAGATAGGTGGATTAGGTCTCACTAATTTGGTTGTGAAATCACGGTGTCTCCAAGTGCGTGCATTCCAAAGAGTGTTTTGCCAGAGAGACAGCTTGATTTCTCAACTGTGGGTGAATGTACTGGGAGGGATCGGCATAGGGGAGTATTACTACCTACTTTATATTCGACCACCTTATCCTCGTGACTGGCCGCAGGATTTAATCTCAACGATTCAGACCTGGGGCAGAATCAGGCCAGCATTTCACCTTCAGTGGAATGCTCTAAGGTACACGCAATTCGCGTCGATTCCAATCAGGTTTAATCCTGAATTAATAGATTCAGTGTTCAGTAATGCTCGGGGTTTTGAAGCTGACACGCATACACTGACAGTTCTCGGAGATATTATTCATATCTCTGGAAACTGTCGAATAAGCACTAACACTTCACAACTACACGACCTGGCTGCTTCTGTGCGGGAGAGATTTCGCCAACTTGGGACCAGTGACCCTGGCACTAAGTTGGAAGATGCTTTCGTTCTGAACAGACCACCATACACACCTTTCAGCACACTTACAACACGTGTGCTCCGTGACGTGCTTATGTTCATAAGACCTCCGGAGTATACAGGATACAACAGATGGCGAACACACCTCGGGGTGAATATGGGCGTGATGGGAGGGATAGCTTGCAGAGTAGTCTACATTTATCCTTCTAGTTACAAAGATGCTGATGTAGCATTCAAATTGCTGCATCACAGTCTTATACATCCTAATCAGTTGTCACATATTGACCGCCGAGTTCAAAGGATTTGCACAGTTTGTGGTGGTGAAGGCACCCTGTTTCACAGGTTCTTTACTTGCCCGGCTTTGCAAGATCTAATGGATCTCGTGCGCGATATGTATCAGTTGATCCACCCGAATTTCAGCATTGCTAGAACATTGTTTCTGTGGGGGCCAAAAGTTTTTAGTCGGGTGAATTGTCTGATTATCTTTGTGTTGACACTGGCCAAATCTACAATTCACTTGTACTACATGAGAGTCGAAGATGGGAATCAGAACACTGACCCACAACACCACGCACACGCACTTAAGCGCCACTTCGTTGACAGGTTGAAGAGACGTTTACGTCTCGAATATCTGACAACGAACGCAAACACATTCAACTGCACATGGCAACCACTATCGTCGGTACAGGATGGAGCTCTTGTCTTTCGCTGGTGATAACAGGCCACAGCATTTGCAACACTAGTCCACGGGGCTTCTCTCCGCTTAGGAATCGTTGCAAGTGCTGTGGGAAAGACAAGCACTCTGTTAGAGATGCTAAGCTGGAGGGATGATGAGGGCAGTTTGTAGCGGTCCATGATACTACAGGCTGCCCTCGCGGGACTCTATAACGGTATCGCGTAAATTTTTCGTTCGTTCGATTTCTCTTATTTCTAATTCGGTTTCGGTCTCGGTTCTAAATTATAAAATTTTCTGTTGAAAATTCGCTCGTTTAGGTCATTATTTTTATTAGATCATTTTGGATTTTTGGAACTGCTTGGAACTGCCACTTACCTAATTGTCAAAATTGGGACTGGTTTTAAACTTTTGGTTATTACTTAATGTTTTTTCAAAATTCTCGTGACCGTTTATAGACTCTTTTGAGAATTTTGTTTGAATTTGTTTTACTTTTTGTGTCATTTTGTTTTAGTTTTGTGTCATTTGTTTAGTTTAATTGTTTTACTTGTCCCTATTGACTTTTACAACTTTAGTTTAGCTAGCGTCTTTATTTACACTTTGTAGAGCCTTTTTTGCCACCTACTTTTAAGGAATTTTTAAAAGAGCCAAAGAGCCAACAATAAAAGTGTCATTATACACATAAAAAAAAATTATTATTATTCCGGGGGATGCAGACAGGACTGCCGTCTCTCATCCTGCCACCGCGACCTAGGAGATCTTTTGTGACATTACCCCTAAACGCCCTAGGGTGCCCATTCGAACTTTAGGTCTTTAATGAAACCTATAATGTCCTTGGGGGCCAATTTAACAACATACTCAGGCAGTGGAAATGCCTTTCCTAGATGTCTTAGCCTTATGCGGCATAGAGCTTCACAATCACACAGGATATGCTCAGCAGTTTCATCGTCTTCCATGCAGAATCGACAGGTCTCATCATCGACCTTACCCATCTTCTTGAGATGGTATCTAAGTGGGCAATGCCCAGTAAGTAGGCCCGTTATGAGCCTTAGTTCCTTTCTGCTGAGTGTGAGGAGTTCTTTTGTCCTCTGTTGCGAATACTTTATAAATTTTTTCGCTTGTCTCAGCCCCGGGGTGTTTTCCCAGTATTCCTTTTTAGTTCTGTCCTCCCAAAGCCTGATCTGAGCCAGGAGGTGACTCTTTGGGTGTCCAAAGACAGGCTCCGGGCCAATAAACGGAGATTTGGCTCCTTCCTTTGCAAGGCGGTCCGCAATCTCGTTCCCCTTAATGCCTTCATGTCCTGGTACCCATATTAGTGTCAAAATATTTGTCTCAGCCAGTTGCTTCAAGACAGTAAGACAGTCCCAAACCAGCTTGGACTCAAACGTAAACGAGTTTAACGCTTGAAGTGCTGCTTGGCTATCTGATATTATGTATATTTTTGCTCCACGCATATTCTTATGGATTATCTCGCGAGCGCAGAGTTCTATTGCGTGTATTTCTGCCTGAAAAATGGTTGGTGAGGCCCCCAGTGCCTTTGCGAGATGGCACCTTGGCCCATATATGCCCACGCCTTCTTTACCTTCCATTTTGGACCCATCTGTGTACCATTTAAGAGATCCTTTTTCAAAGGGTAGGTCCCCAGTGTGCCACTGTTGACGGTCCCCCAAGATCACCTTAAATGGCGTTTCAAAGTTATGGCATTTTTGCATAACATCTGAAATTGGGTTAGTCATCAGGTCCTCTACGAATTCCTGGAGGACTCTCAGGTGGCCAGCCAAATTGTTTGTGGTTTGGAGATTTGTCCTTTGCAGTCTTATTGCACTATGTATGGCCTGCCCTCTCACATGCAAATGTAAGGGTAGCAGGTCCAACATAGCCTCTAAGGCTATGGTTGGGCAGGTACGCATGGCACCTGTTACCCCTAGACATGCAAGCCGTTGTAGTTTTTGCAAACTAGCTTGAGCCGTCGTTTGTTCTGTTTTTGGCCACCAAACGAGTGAAGCGTATGTGACCATGGGTGTTATAATAGATGTATATGACCACAGAGTCATTTTTGGTTTTAGACCCCAAGTTTTGCCAAAAAGCCTGCGGCATGTCCATGTTGCCACTGTAGCTTTATCTAGTATTCTTTTTAAGTGAGAGTTCCAGGTTAGTCTATTATCTAAGGTAATACCCAGATATTTGACCTCCTTTGAGAATTCCACTGTTGTTCCCTCAAGAGATGGTGCTTTCAAACAAAGCTTCCTTTTTCTTGTGAATGGAACAACTATTGTCTTGCCCGGGTTGGCTCGAAGTCCCATTGTTTGGCACCAGTTGCAGACTATGTTTAGGGCATTCTGCAATAGTTCAGAGATTATGTGATCATATTTGCCCCTAATTGTAATAACCAGGTCATCTGCATATCCCTGATTTTCAAAGTCGGAGTTGGTTAGCTTCTGTAGAAGATCATCTATAACCAGTGACCATAGTAGAGGGGACAGAACCCCACCTTGGGGACATCCGTTAGCAGCCACTACTGTTATAGAGTCCTCCCCAGGTTAGCTGTGATTCTCCGACTTTCAAGCATAGCTTTTATCCATTTCATCAAGGAAGGTTCGATTCCTTTATTGGTAGCTGCGTTCTCAATGGCTTCAAAGGAGGTATTATCAAATGCTCCTTCGATGTCTAGGAATGCACATAGGGCTGTCCCTTTATCCTCTACCGCCTGTTCTGGTCTTAGAACAAGACTATGTAGGGCAGTTCTAGTAGACTTCCCTGCTAGGTAGGCATGTTGGTTTGGGTGCAGCGGTGATTGCTTAAGTGCACCGCTCCTAATATAATTGTCTAGCACTTTCTCCATTGTATTGAGGAGAAATGACATTAGACTGATCGGACGGTAGGATTTGGGTAGTGCAGGTGAACGCCCTCCCCCTTTAGGTATAAATGATACCTTAACTTCCCTCCACGTCCTGGGTATATACCCTAGAGCATAGCTTGCTCTAAAGGTCTTAATGAGATTTGGCAGTATCTCCTCTAGCCCTTGTTGAATTAGGGCCGGAAAGATGCCATCAGTTCCAGGCGATTTGAATGGCTTAAAGGAGTTGACGGCCCATTTAACTTTCTTTTGAGTGAAAATTCTGCCAGAGAGACTTTTAATCCTGTTGGAAGGCCTGCATTCAAGTCTTAGCTCTTCAGGGGCTCCGTCGTCATCTTGCATAACTCTTGAATCAGGAAAGTGAGTTTGTAATAACAAACTTACTGTTTCTTCCCGGCTACTCGTGTAGCTGCCATCGACTTTCCGTAGAAGGCCGATACTATTGGAGTGATCCTTAGAGAGAACCTTTTGAAGTCTTGCACTTGTGGGTAGATCATCTATACCCTCGCACAGATTTCTCCAAGTTCTTCTCTTAGATTTCCTAAGCTCTTTATTATACTCAGTCAAGGCGCGCTTGTATTCATCCCAAGCACCAGTTGTTTTTGCCTTGTTGAAGAGCCTTCTGGACTTGGCTCTTAATCTATCTAGTTCCCTGCTCCACCAGGGTACAGCTCGCGTTGTTTCCCTTTGTTTAGCAGGACAACTTTATTCATAGCAACAGATTATCAGTCCGTGCAACTGGGAGGAGATACGGTCTAGATCCGTACGGGTCTCTATTTGGCCGTTATCGAGTTCCTCCAGACCCATTCTGATGTATTCCCTGTAGGAATTCCAATGAGTGAGTCGTGGAACTCTTGTTTCCTCCCTTTGCATAGGGGAAGCCTTAATATCGAACCTGATATGGTTATGATCCGACATCGAGGCCTCGCTTGAGACATGCCAATTCACAATGCCATCCGCCATATTTGGCCTGATAAGTGTTAAGTCCAGCACCTCTTGGCGAATAGCATTGTAGAATGTTGGTTCATTCCCTATATTGGCTATGTCTACATTATTTTTAACGAAGTAGTCAAAAGGGTACTCACCTCGTCTGTTGGTGTCACTGCTTCCCCATACGATGTGGTGGGCATTCGCATCACACCCAATGATGAAGGATTTATTCCTTTTTCTGCAGAACTCCAGCAGTTTTGTAATTTCCTCTGGAGGAGGTGGATCCATCTCACCCGGGAAGTAGGCTGAGGCCATTACCACCTCATGTTTGCCTTTATCTGTTGGCACCTCCACTAGGGCAGCCACTAGGTCCCGAGAGATTAATTATGTAATAGGAAGGAAGTTGATATTAGGTTTAAAAAGCATTGCTACCCTTGGGGTGGCATGGTTCCTATCATAGATCAACTTACCTTGTTTAGTTGGGAGCCCTTTTACTTGACTTCCAAGAACCCAAGGGTCTTGCAGGAGTGCTATGTCTATACTTCCCCTAATGAATCTTCTGCTAAGCACATCTGATGCAGCTTTTGCATGATGAAGATTCACTTGGAGTAGCCTAATATCACTCCTGCTTCTGGTCATTAAGGATGACCTTCTTTTCTGGGACTCTTTTTAGTTCCCTTTTTCAGGCTTTTACGGGCTTTCGCCCCCTGGTTTTCGTTTAAGGGTTTTGGCCCTTTTAAATAAAAACTTGGGGGTACTGTGGTTTTGCAGGGCGGTTTTAATTTAACCACTGCCTGCTCCCCAGCAGTACTGGACAGCCTGTTGCTCTTTTTAGAGGTTGAGGGTGTCGGAATTACCGGCCTGTTAGGCCCACTTGTAGTTGTGGCTACCTTCTCAACCTGTCTTGGGGTTCCCGTTTGGGTTATCGCCCTTGGTGGCTCCGGTTCAGCCACTTCTCTTTTCTCAGGAGCATCAGCATTACTATCGAGGTTTATGCTCGAGGTTGAGGTGACCGCAGCTGCTGGGCCTAATGGCCGATGTGCAGTCTTGGACGCCCCAGCCTTTGGGTTGGCCTCTGTTGTGTTGCTTTGCTCCTTTTGCAGCTTTAGATCTCCTTTCGGTCTAAGCTACACCTGTCCAAAAAGGAAGTTAATCTTGAAGTTTAACTTCTTGAGCTTTTCCGCCGAGCAGTGGTCCACTGAGAGAGTGACCTGTGAGACAACCCCTTCAGTCACTTTCCTTAGGACCTTCCACTCAGCTACTTTAAGCTCATGGTTTTGAGCACCTACGAACTGTAACAATTCGTCAGCAGGCATCTCTGTACTTTCAGGGAAGTAGCCAACCAGGATCTTTGCTCGAGGAATTTCACTTTCCACTACAGCCCTTAGATTGGCATTTTCCCATGGTTTTATCTCACCCGTTATCTGCTTTAGCCACTCCGAGGTAGCCTTGTCAGAACAGGTGAGAACTAGCCATCCTGGTCTAGCACTGTATCCGAGGATTGCCGGCTTGAGCTGGTCATTCTTCATCTCTTTCCCAGGATCGCCTTACGTACAGATATAATTTGCTCTGCCGTCAGCATTTCTTCGGGAAAGTTCGCTGAAAGGATTCCCATTTTTACGCCTACAACCACTTGTTTGTAGGAGAGGGACCTGGGAGCTATTTCCTTTTTGGATTGCTCCTGCTTCCGTTCTGCTTCTTCACCCTGTTGAGCTCTCAACCTCTTGACCTGTGTGGGTTTAGTGGTAGAGTCCTCGGTGCGATTCCGGTTGGATCCCGTGACGGTCTCCTTTTTCGGCATTGGCTTCATTGCTAGCTCACGGGCCTCAGCTGGGCAGTGCCCGTATTTCACCAGCCACTGAAGCCGTTTCTTGGCTGCTCCGCTCAATTTATGGCTTTTCTTTTTTATATCCCTCGTGGGGCCTATTGGATCCTTATCAGATACATTTGAGCCCCCAATGGATCCTTTTGAGTCCTTAGCGGACCTCTGGATTCCTGTGGGATCATCTATTTTTACCTCACCAGATGTAGAGGGTTGAGTTACGATCGACTCAGCAGGATTCTTCTCACTCTCACGGTCCGGCTGTGAGATTAGCTCGACCTCCTCATCAGAGATAGTACAGTCTTTTCGCTTAATCTCCGCTAGACTTTCGAGACCTTCGAAGTCCTGTTCCATTAGCAGGTCGTCTTCTCCGTCTACTATTTGAGGCATAGTAACTGCCTTTGGTTTTGGTACATTGGGAGGGGCACCACCCTCTTTAGTAACTTGGTTTTCCATATGATTCCCACGAGTTACGAAGAAAGTAGAGTCACCCACGGCAGAGATTCGTATACCGTGGGAAGGCTCAATTGAAACTGGAGGTCGCCTGGTATCCAGAGTTGGGCACGATTGTTTACACCCAGGATTGCGGGTTTTATCGAGTTTTCCTCTCTAGATCCGCCGTATTCAGTCAGACATCTGGCTCACTCCAAGGAGTGCCACCGTCTGCCTGTGCAGGAACACCTCGGGCAGGATGTGACTGTTACGTCACGTACGGACGGTCTTGAGAGAGGGACTTGCAATGCAAGGGACTTGCTTAGCAAAGTTCTCCCCTGATGCGGCGTTCACCCCATCTTGTCTCCATGTCCCTAATCATTACATTTTTGCTAAAAACTCATAAAACAGGACATTCAGTACGTTTACATAAATACTTGGATTGAAATCCACTTGAAGCTCAGGTAGGGCGGTTGATTGAATTAATTCCAATTATTTGAGTTGAATTTTTCTTGAATTTAATTTTGCAATTACTTAAGTTGAAATTTACGGATTGAATGAGCGTTTTCATGATATTTTGATTACTTCAAGCATACTTCAAGTATGCTTCAAGTATTCATGTAAACGTACTGATAATCTATCTAATATATGCATATTACCTCGCATCTACGTTCTTTTGCGAATGTTGTGATGTTATTTTTTACCTCTGCGGTAAGTACAGTTTAGAAGATTATCGCACTTTAATGTAAATACTTCCATGTAAAAACGTTTTACACGAAAAACTGGAAAATTTATTTCACATCAAAACCCATCGGTTAAACATATAAAACTTAAATGTTCACATGAGATATGTAAAACATTATGCGGAAGCGTTTAAAAGAAAAATCAGCCCCCGCAAGAACGTACACCCTCCTTTGTACATAAATTCGAAAATCACGCATTTTAAAAATATTCGGGTGAAAAAACTCTGTTATAAAGTTTTTTATAGAGCAAAAGAAAATATGCCATTTAATAAACCTCAGCAAAAGCTTCAATTTGTTATTACGCCCGGCCAAGATTGGACAACGCCATGAGTGTAGCTACCACCCTCCCCGCAAAACCCCAAAAAACGTAAACAATTAAGCCCACTGACTAATTCTAAAACAAAAAATCCCATGTAAATCCATCCACGTTTACTATTCTAAAACTATTCCTAAAATTTCACAATATTCGTTACGAAGTTCGGATAAATGGTATTTAAAAAAGCTACGAATTTATTATTAACATCTGGCAGCATTTAAATAAATCGCGAGCAAGACCGACACCCACCCGCACCGGCATATACTTCTGAATTTATCAATGAAAGTTACTATCACTGGGTGTAAATCAATTGCCAAACGCTACGCTGCGGCCAGCGTACCATAGCAATGTACGCATTCAAACTTTTGAGAGAATATGAGTCTAAAAAGTTAAATGTAATTAACTTTTTACATTGGCTTTGTTGTTGTAACAACGCTGTAGGGATTTCAGCGTCACTGCGATGCCAGTGGCAACGGTGTTTGATTCTAATGCCGTTCCATCCATACCACGCAAATATTATGTAGCTTGCTTGACAAGACAAATCGGGGTGGATCTGGTGCTGGGTGGAATGATGGTGGGTGGGTCATACGCTACATTTGGACAGCGTACCATACAGAATGTTAGTAGCGATATAATGACTTTGGGCTGGGCGGTATGTTCTTAGTTTGTAGGAGAAAATTGGGCGTTACTTATAAAACATTTCAAGTTGTATCTAGTGATGCCAGAGGAGTAAACTTCTTTGAATTTTATACATTTTTTTAAATATTCTAAGAATATTTTAAAGCAAAATGTTATGTTTGGATTTTTTTATTTTGTCAAGGGAAGCAGTGCTTCCTTTGCTTCCAATGAGGAACCGTCCCTGATTTCCACTCTATTCGACAAAAATTAGCGCAGCGACTAATTGCGGTTAAGTTGAGATTACCTAATATTTACGTCCAATTTACGTAAGTGGAGAATGAGAGGACGCCGTATCGATTGTAAATGTTAGGGAAATGATTTGATAAATTTAACGTAAATTTCACGTCGAATTTACGTAAATTTTCCTTACTCTCGAACTATTTTCTACCTAGTTTAAAAACTCATGTTAACGTCGTGTTTAACGTGTTAATGTTGAAGTGATTTCATTTTATAAGGATTGTGAGTGTATATTTAACCTAGTAGGTAATATAAATATTATGAATAAGGCACATAACTCTTACTTGAATGACTATGAGAAGTATAGCTTTAATAAAATATTCAAAATTAATTCCCTTAGCTTCTACGCGCTCAATTTAAAACGACATTAATTTTATTGATATATATGGAAATAATTTTTCGACAAACACCAACCAAATATTGAATATTAAAAAAATAATAATTTTATAAATTTTATAAATTATTCTTTGGTTTGCCATTTAGAAGCTTGACATTCGTTTAAATATTCTTAAATAGTTCTGAAATTAAGAAAAATTCATTTATTTGGGTGTTTTCTTCAGTAACTATGGAAAAAATTAAATTAAGGTATCGGGCAATTTTTCTATTCATTCCATTATTATATGGCAGCCTGTTTTGTTTAATAAATATGGCGCATATTACATTTCTCGAACTAAAAGCTAGTTTGACTTAAAGGTTTTCTTTTCTTTTCCTGTATGGCAAGGCGGAATAACCAAAATCTTCGGTTTTGAGAGAAAAAATTCCTGTTTAGGTCATTTTGTATTCAAAGGCAATGATAATTTTTTCCTATAAAGAAATTTTGACTTAAGATAGGGCATTTCGCCCAAAATTATAGAATTTCGACTTAAATAGGTAAAAGTGATTTGACAATGGAAAGAATTGAATTGATTGTCAAACGGAGAAACTGTAATGCGGACCTTACACGGTCAGTAATAATGTCATTACTTATGAAAATCTTCTTTCATTACTATGTAATTATGTTGAAACCTCACAGTATCATTAAAAATTACAGTATTTGTTTCAGTACATCTCAATTCATCGAGCCAGAATTTCATTTATCTTGCGTAAATTAATGCAATGGATCCTTACAGAAAGCTTGCATTGCTATGTTGTAGAGATATGTAAAGGGGTTGTTGACTTACTACTCACAGGGTTTATATCCAAACACTGAAGATCTATATCCAAACAATCTTTTCTTTTTTCGGTACTTTTATTTTATACTAATATTTTTTTCACGCAACTCTTTTTACAACTTAAATCATATCCGACTCTTTGTGTATACAACAATTTCCTTTTTAACCAACAGCCGAGAAACAATTCGTATTGTACCGTATGGAATCAATCGTAATCACGCTCAGGGGGGTGATTCTGATCTCTTTGTCGTAGCTTAGGCGTATATTTTTGTCACATATTTTGACATTTCACCTCAAATTTGTCGTTTTTATATATTCACCATATTCATTTTGATTTATAATTTTCATCAACCACAAAATAAACAGAAATGAATTTGCAATGAACTAATGCCAGAATACACGCCTAAAAGTATGACAAATTAGTCAACTACTTCAGAGGTTGTGACAAAAATTTTATACTGCGGTAAATGGATATTGGTATCGCACATGTTGTAGTTAAGGCGTATATTTTTGTCACATATTTTGACATTTCACCTCAAATTTGTCGTTTTTATATATTCACCATATTCATTTTGATTTATCCTCTTCATCAACCACAAAATAAACTGAAATGAATTTGCAATGAAATAATGTCAGATTACATTCCTAAAAGTCTAAGGTTGTGACCAAATTTTATACTGTGATAAATTGATATTCTACACCTAATTAGAGCAAAACAAGAGCTTAAATGCGAAACAATGTTTTGAATTTGGAATGTGAAGTGTCATTTTACGTAATGCAAGGCTTGCTGAACTGAATAAGAAAACGAAAAAATCAGTAGAAAAGTTTATTTCATTTAGGCGAATATTTTGACATTAAAGTACGACAAACTATGAAAATCACCACCAAGCACTCAATTTCACCGTGTCGACCACTAAAAACTCTTTCTTTTCTTTTAATTTACTGTAGTATCGTCGAATAATTACGACAGCGTACGCCGAGATCCTATATTAACGACTTTCATTTAAAACATACTGCTCTCGATTCGTTTTTAAAACACGATCAAGCCCCGAGTCCAGCGTAAAAAATGCTTATTTTACACTTTCTAGCCCGAGAATATTATTAACATGTTTGAACATGTCCACACTTATCGCGACGGACCACTTACTTATAACAATGGACTGAGCGTATTGTCATTTTCCTATAGGAAAGCATGGCACAAGTTTTATAGTTTTCTCTTTCGCTCTATGGCAGAGTTGGAGCTACCAACACAAAATATTGAATTCTGGAACATTTGCTTATGCCATTTGATGTTTTTATGTTCGCTACAGATGTAATCACCTCAGAAGATATAAGGTAAAGATAGTGTTTAGCATGCTCTGCCTCTCTTGCCCATAAGCAGGATTCAGTTAAGAAAAACTTTTGAAAATTAAAGTCGGAATGAGTTTAATTCCTTATAAGCGATTAAAATATCACTTGGGCACAAGAAAATATATTTTTTAAATTAAATTCGATTTACGGGTGTAAAATTTCATCTGATTGGTTGAGGTTTACATGTTTTTTACGTAATCGTTTCAAAAAGGGTGCTCTAACGGTGATGTACAGAAACACAATATTTTTTGTGCCACATGAAATAGCAAATCGCTCAGTCCATTATTATAAGTCAGTGCGACGGACGATGGCTTGAAGTGGTAATTTGACACCTCGAAAAATAGAAACTGAAGAGCATAAAATATCTACACTTGAAGATGATTTGTACACGTGATTGGCTTATTCCCGATCTCTTCGATGATACGATATTTTTAAGTCCTTTTCGATAATTAAACCGGAGAGTGTTTATTTTTCCTGTAACATTTCCAAGTTTAGAATCTGGTTTTATTTTCATATAAATGCTTAACAGTTGGTCTGCAGCTAAGTTCCTCTTTGTTTTGTTTTTACAAAAAGGATTTCCTTGATTCAACAATTCCAGTAGACCTTCAAAGCTCCTCACTGAAGTTCTGAAGAAGCTTCCTCTCTTTTTTAATACACTCAGCCTCAGCACATTCCGCCGTAGGAGATTGAGTACAAAAACGCTCGCTGTCACTATCATTATCCGTCTTTAAACTAAATCATACCTCTTCAAAAATTAGAAGCGAACTCAAAATGAAGGGAGTAATGAAGCGCACACCCTACACTTGAACTGTAAATATAAATGACAGTATCTCCACTATATGTCAGTACTGCTGCCTAAATATCAGATGTCATCATTACTGACTATCATTACAGTTTCTGTGAACCTTTCACGATCTTTATTAATGTCATTCCGATAAAGTAATGACATTATTACTAAACGTGTAAGGTCCGCATAAGGATATCTCGATATTACTAACCCCTACATTTTATTTATATGTTAAAAATAGTAAACCATCTCATTAGCATCATCATTTGGATACATGATTTGTTAAAATGCGGGTGCTAATTGATTGCTAATTAATATATATATTTTTTTTTTTGCTAATTAATATATTTTTTTTTTTTTTTTTTTTGCTAATTAATATATTTTTTTGCTAATTAATATAAATATATTTTTTTTTTTTTGCTAATTAATACAATTGAATATGCGTATATTCTCCATGGTTGGGAGGCCAATAATCAGGTGTTTTGGCCCAAATCAAGTGTAGAACCTTTGAGAAAAGATGCGAATGGCATTCCATAGCCTGACTGATTCCGAAATGCGTCGTAAATAGGAACAACATTTATAATCTTGAAGAAGCGATTCAATGGATGAGTTCATTAATTCCAGTGATACTGAAGCAAAACAAATGTGAAAGGACTTTCTGATTGTATTATTACGTAATTTCAACTATTAAGGATTTCAATAAACGTTCCCATTTAGTCCAATATATGTACCTTGAGGTTAACTTTTTTTGGAATTCAGACTTTGAGGGCAAACAGAATCGAATAGTGAATTATGTAGGGAATATTTACATTATCTTGCCTTGAACTCCAGCTACAAAGTCCATACATTTCCTTAAATTTGACCTCAAAGTTAAGTGAATTTTAGGTAAAAAATAAGGAAATTCGCCTCAGATTTAGGAATTTTTCCTGATTTATTTCCCTATTTTCCTCATTCTTATGAAGTAAATTAAAAAGGAATCATTACGTTATTTTTCCCTAATAATTAACTACAAAGCCAAGATTACTTTGAACGCCTAATTTATTTAACTATTAAGTAAAATTCCTTCCTAATTTACCTTAAAAGAGAGTGGCCTGTGAAGTTAAATTCTTAAGTCTAGCTTACGTAATTTTAACCAAAATAGCTTGATCGGCCCTTGATGATAGGAAATTCAACCTCCAATGTTACTTGGGAAGTAATTTAAGCATATGTACACAATGAATATTACAACATTGTATCCTTTTATAAATAAGCTGAAGAATAAACAAACAGAGAAATTGTGCTACCATACGTGGTCGGGTTAACTTGGTGTCTGTTTGTAGCGGCATCTGACCTTTCCCATTTCCTCTATTACGAGTTCTGCTCTTGTAGCTGTCTCTAATAGGTCTACTGCCTTGTGGCTGGCTCCCTCCTACATAGAAAGTGCTCCATATGTTTATAATTGTATTTACTTGACTTTTGGATTGCTACATTCTAGACAATTGGGTGAGCGAGTGAACTACTTTTCGGCGCTAGACTTTACAAATTTCTTTAGGACGGTGACCAATCCGAACCCCGAGCACGAATGCGGCGGAAACAAAAAGATTTACAGCTTTGAGTAATTACTACAAAAAATTCGTACCCAATTTGGCATCTAAAGCTAAGCCCTCAAACATTTTATATCGTAAAAATACCCCCTTTATCTGGACTGAGCAATGCCCTTGACACTTTGAAGTAAAAGCTAACTAACCCACCAATATTACAATTTACAATATCCAAACTTCTCGAAAATATTTGTCTTAACGACGAAGTATGAAATTTTGTACTAGACCAAAACCCTCGACAAATAGCCTCCCCCCACAGGGGTGGGAAACCTGAAGTGTAGGCCACAGCAGGCCCATTGTTCACCCTCCGGACCCATGAGCAATGATCACAGCCAAGCCATAAAACGGACTGCATTCCTACTAGATGAGAGCCCTAACTTAGTCCTAACATACTAAAATACCTGCAGTGTTCTTATGTAAAACTCACAAAAGTTTGATTTCATAGCTCATCCGGCCAAAACTACTACTATTTTCCCAACCGTAATCAAATTTTTATACTTATCTTAACAAAATTATTTAAAAATATTTATCTTAACCGATGGACTACGATTACCCATGGTCCGTTGAATTCGAAAGAATGCGATCGTGTAAAATTATAGGGACAAAAACAGACAAAACGAAATTCCCCGAATTTCAACAAGAAAACTCATAAAATATTCTTTGGTTTATATTTGGGGGCTCGAGTCGATCAGAATCGAATCGAATGTGTAATAATTATAGACAAAGCAATTGAAAAATAAAACGAAATTACACAGATTTCAACAAGGAAAACTCATAGCAAATTGTTTGGAAGCAATTGATCTAGCCAGACCATGTTGTATATAATACGCTAAAAGAGAGTGCCGTAGTCACGAGAGTTAGTAACAGTGATTTTATCAACTTTTGTGGATGCCTCGACCTCAATCAACGTATTTTACTAAAGTTGTCCAAAACTTCATTTTCAAATCTTTATTTCTAGAAAACAGAAAGGAACTTAAAAAATCTGTGTGTTTTAATTTAAACGCCTTCAACCTGAAAAACAAACTCTTAAAACATCTGCGAAATTTGCTTGGTTGGCCCAGCCTTAAGGTTTTATTCATTCAGTAACATTTGAATATGTATACAGGTTGCTTCAACCATGGTGGTCAATAGAGCAGGAGGTAATAGTACTCACTTTGACAAATAGAAAATTAAATGGCAGGGGGGGGGGCATATCAACCGTTTCAGAGTTATAGGGTGCTTAAAAAAAATTTAGTTTTCACAAATCATCCTGTATCTTAAAAAGGACATGGAATACGGTCACAGTTTAGAGCTCTTTGTATAGCCTATCCAACGCTTAATCAACCAGCGCCGTACTCCTCTGCTCTTAGGAGTTATTGTGATCTTAACTAACAATTTCACGTCATTTTTTGTTTTTTTTAACTGTCGTTAACATATTTTTTTATATAGAACCTGTAAACTGTATAAACTGTAGACTCTCCTCTTTAATTTTGTGATATCTGTAGCCGTTAAGGAGTTATTAGCTGTTAATCTATTTTTAAGCTATCTCAAACCTATTCTCAAAGCTAATTTGTTCCGTTAGTGACTGAAAACACGTCATTTTAAAAATTGTATCGGCTAATTTCGGTATGACCCAAATAGGTTGTGAGCTAATAACTCATTAACGGCTGCAGATAGCACATAGGTGCAATAAGTCAAATTAAAGAGCAGAGTCTACATTGTACAGTTTTTATAAAAAACAGTTATACTACTTAATCACCTTTTTGCAAAATCAATAGAGGTCAAATTTAAAAAGTTTAGTTTAGTTTAGTTTAAATAAATTTAGACCCCAATGAATCCTTAGAAGAGAGGGGTACGAGGCTGGTTGAGCAATCGTTGGGAAAGTCATGAAGTTCTACATACACAATGAACTCTCAACTGTGACCGTACGCTCTGTACTTTTTAAGATACAGAGTTTTTTATGAAAAACTAACTTTTTTTCTTAATAACGCTGTAACTCCGAAACGGTTGATATGCCCCCCCCCCCTTTTTTCTATACAATTTTTTGTTTGGATAGGTGAGTACTATCACCTCCTGCTCTATTCACCACCATGGAGGCGACACCTGTATATACTCGTATAAGAACAATATTTCATGAACTTAAATTATTTTACTACAAACTTAAAATCACATCTTTGGGTTAATATTAAACCATTCAAAATTAAGGATATTTTTATTGACATTCGCCTCTCTTACGTAATGCTTATATGAAACATGCATATTGGCTTAGGTAAATTGTAGATAAAACTCAGTTTGAAACAGTTTTTATAATTCGATAGTTTCTTAATTTTGTGGAAAATGCTTGCTGATGTTTAAATAAATCCATATTTCGTTGGGTTTTATCCTAGATGAAATAATTAAGATTAATCAGGGTGTGTACAGTGACATTATAAATGGCTAATTTTGTTTTGTGTGTTCCTTGGGGATATTCCAAAAGTGCCTGCAGGTCAAAGTAACAAAAGCAACAGTGCCAAATTTTCCTGTGCACCACTCATACCTATTAATAATATGTTTCGTAGGTACACATACGCTCATACTTTATTCTTACACATTTACTCCTTTTAAAAATTTTTATCCGCCCGTTTAATTATTCTTTTTTTAATACTTCGAAAAACACGTACAATATAGTTTAGACTTGTTCAACAAGACATGTTTTTGGACTCTCCGGCAAAAGCGAAAAAAAATTTAATTGTTATTCCATCACATAACCCATTTGATTTTGAGTGGAAACAGGTCCCAAATAGCGAAATTGAGTGACTTGAAAAAATATATGAAAATAGAAAAATGGAAAGAAATGAAGAATTGAGAAAAATAGAAAAAAAAATGTATAGAAACAAATTGACAAACTCAGATTAATTCGAAACTAATTGAACCTGTGTAAGCCCGCAGTGGACTGAAAAAAGAAAAGATAAGCGTTTAATATCGGCAGAAGCCTTATACTCCTCAGTACGGCTTGCTTTAATTTATATCATATGCTTTACCAACTATATATAAACCACCCCTGAACACTGTACATTAACTGCGAAGTCAAAATGAATAACTTATGATGAATAACCAAAAAGAAAAACGGTAGCTTACATCAATACGATCAGTAGTGTAAAACAAATCCTATAAATCAAAACTTAAGCGTTTTTCTCCCTTTATGCATAACATGATTGGGGTTGCCACTTTATGACTATAGACACGAATCTACTACTATTTGAGACAATATTTAATCTACTACTCTACTACCCTGTTATCTATGACTTTTTGCCATTACTGTCACTAAAATATTATTCCCAGTTTGTTAACTTTTTGAACAGATCCTAGCTTTAGTGTGATAGTGTAAAAGCTATCTATTTTTATGTATTAAATTCACAATGGAGATCATTGGTAATATTTTCCAAAGAGAAATTGAGTTCTAAGTATATATTGATGGGAATGGGGTTAAATTTTAGAAAAATATAGGTAAAGAAATGGACGTTTTAAAATAATTTATGTTAAAAGAAATGGCGGATTTTATATAAATCTTAGCTGGTTTTCAGCATAGCAGTTCTGCTGCTGAAAGTGTAGTTTTTTCAATTGATGAATGATGTAAAGAGTATCTATCTCTGTTAGCCCCTTCTCCGTAGACCTTAGTAAATATTTTACTAGTTTAAAATTTATTAATGGAAAATATGTGACACAATTGATTTATAAGAAATTATAATTGAGTGCACAATATATTTATTTAAGTTGTACAGAGAACAAATTAAGTGAATATTAAATGAATTTTAAGTTAAATCTTTTTTATTGTTATTTTTAAATTATTCTTTATTGAGGTTATTAGTAATAATTCGATCAAGAAGTTCAGGGGAGAACAGTGTTTTTCTCACATTTGCGGCTATATCTTTATAAGCAACTCACCAAAACTTCGAAAAAAAAACACAAAGTTTTGGAATTCTTGAGTGTAACCCTTTCAAACGATACCCCACCCGATAGAAAAAAAATGTTTTTGGGGACCGAATTCACTTCCATAGCAAATTAAAAAAAAATCGTAATCTTTGACTGTCAAGATGTGTGCTCGTCACAAAGATATAACTTTCGCCAAATTTCAAAATAGTTCATCAGGTCCAGTGCTGACATGTATAATATGAGCTACTTCATTTTCTTTTTAACCTGGGACCGATTTTGTTGGCAAGGGTGTCACAATTTTCTTAATTTCAAATTTCATTATCTCCTTAATATTCATATTAGGGGAGCCCGTGGCATAATGACGAATTGTGCATAATGACGAATGAATATTACCTGTAATCAGCTTTATTCTAAACTCGCACTATGATATCCAGTATGCAGGGCTAAGTATTGCCAACATGCGGTAAAGATTTTTTTCTCATTAGTCTATGCTTGTTGTACGAAAAGGGCAGTCGAGTCTTGCAATTAGAACACACAAAAGTTTTAGCTTTGCCAAGGATTGTGTTTGAGGATATATTATAGGAACTTTGATTTGAATGGTGAGTAGGTAAGTCTATTTTATGGTGTGCAGTTTGTCGGGATAATGATAGATTTCATATTAGTTTTCGATAAATTTTGCATAATATGTCGGAAAAAGACTAATGTGTGGTGGGGCATAATGACAGGGTTTTTGCGGAGCATAATGATAAACTTTTTACGGCGAATAATGACAGCTATTTACAAGACATAATGATAAGCTTTTTACGGAGCATAAACAATTCTGATTTTCACATTCTGGTAAGCCCAACGAAGAGCGGATTCAGAAGACATAATTTTACAAAGAAATGACTCCAACAACTAGTGTGTTTAGCATTTCGCAAACTGTGAATTTTTCGGTTGTCGGACGTTGGTTGCTCAAAAACCGAAAAATCGGCACTTTGTAAAAACAATATTTTTTCGAGCTCTATGAATGCAAAAGAAATATTGGAATAGTTATCCTAAACCTTCCGAAATCCAGGAATTGTTTTATATATAAAATATCAGATGTTTTCAGTTTGCATTTTTCGAATTCGAAACTCGAGGTATTCCTCATTTTAGAATGTATAATATTATTGTAAAAATCATATTCCTGCAAGCTATTATAGCCATTTATTAATAATAATGTTTTGAAAAAGAAAGATGTTATTTCATATAATAAGTTTAATTCGTTATTACGCCCGAGCCCTTCGAGATAATGTCCCGTATGTTGGGCAGAATGACGAACTGGTCATCATTCCACTTAGATCAACAGCGCGCTTCATAAGGATGCTAGACGGTAATCATATTTTGTCCGTTTTGTACGTATAGGGACAGAAAAAATATTACAAATGTTGTATTATCTTATCATCTAGTTCTCTTCTATATATTCATTTGGAAAATCCTCTGAATGAAACTGGACTATGGTGGGCTTAATATAATGATTATCAGAACCAGCTTAACACAAGCTCGCTGTAGTGACACGTTAATAAATAAATGGTCAACAATACGTGCGCGTCATCACTTAGTCGGTGTTAGGATTAGTATTTTAAACTAAACATAAACTAAAGACCGGATAAAAATACATGTAATGCGACATAGAACAAACATATTAAAAAAAAGAAAATGTAAAAGACAAAAAAGATTAGATATTGTATAGACGTTTTTTTTAAAACATGCTTGGAAACGTCAACAATAAAATGCTCAGCTATATTATTAACAGTAATTCACATGCGATTACTAATTTTATACATGCTAAAGTTAGACCTGGAAGAGTTAATATGCAACAGAGGTAGCCTTCTCAAATTGTGCAGACTATCACGGAAAGTGATTTTGTTAAATATCAACGGAAAATGCGAGTGCATATTTAAAAGCTTCAAGCGGTTCTCATAAGGTGGAAGAATTAATGAGTTATTCCAAGGTAGGTGCCTGACAGCAAATCGTAGGAAGTTCCGCTGAATATGTATGTTCCGTAAAATGGAGAAAAGACTTGGCTAGAGTATTCCAGAAGTGGTCTCACAAAGCAAGTGTAAAACCGCGATGTTATGCTAGTATTCGAAAACTCTAGCGACCAACGTTTTATAAAACCCAGCATAGAACTACTCTTTGATAGCATGTAGTTTATATGGGAGATAAAATTCAATCTGTGGTCACACTTCAGACCCAAGTCACAGACAGAACCCACATGGCGAATCGAGGAATCTGAGAACTCATAATCATAAGTGATTGGTGTCTGATTCCTGTGGAATCATTAACTCACATTTGTCGATATTAAGTACCAAATTATTGCTCTTGCATCAATTGTAAAATTCTTGAAGGTCACTCTATAGCTGTTCACAATAGTTAAAAGATTTAATTTGACCCAAAAACTTAACATCGTCAGTCAAGACCTTGCGGTACCTCACCATAGAAGCAATAGACAGAATAAGAACAATGAGCCCAAGTGACTCCCTTGAGGTACGCCAGACGAAGCTCTCAAGACTTTAGACATGGAATGGCGGAAAAAGATTTGGTGTGTTCTGTTATCTAAATATGTTTTCGACGTTTTAGATGTGTTGGGAGAAACTCATATTTTTCCATTTTAAACAGAATTACGGAGTTTGATAACTTGTTGAAGGCTAAGTCTTTGATTAATCAAGACTCCTTTGCCTTGATTTTTATGCGTCGATCTTTAGAGAGGACCAACAATGCTTGAACCGTGATCTTGTTGGTCGAGTAATTAGTGCTTGTACTAATACTCGCTGTACTAGGACGACGACGGTTACTAAAATGCTGATTTTCTGTGTGGATGGGATCAACGATGCTTGTACCGTGATTTTTTCGTGGGAGTAAACAGTGCTTGTACTGATACTTTAAATTATCTCGGATTGTTGTGCTCTTGCCATCCTCACCAACAGAGAAAAAAGAATGGCTTTTTTTCACAAAATTTACTCTCTCTGGATCGTTGTCAAGTGGTTTCTTCGGATTGAACCATATTTCTTTGCCGCCATGAAGGAAAAGCGGTCCCTAAAACCGCAGGTTGCATATACCCAACCTTTCTGGGCTTATGCCTCTTGACAGATTGTCGGCCGGGTTGGGTTTTGACCCGACATGAGGCCTTCAAGCAACTAAGGGTGCTTTACTCTCCATTTCCTCAATTTAAAGTCTGCTCAAGCCAAGATTCGGTTGAATTGAAGTTACATTCGACAGTGGTTGCGAGGCTGTCTGAGCCCATGAGTATATCTTAAACATAAAGGTCGAGTCGAAGAACAGCGGTCCCCAAAGGGTAATTTTCCGTCACCTCGGATGCTAATTTTTGAAGATATTTTGTCGCAAGTTGTTCCGTACGTGACAGTGCACAGTTGAAAACAGTTCACTTTTTGATCGGGATCCTTCCTCCACGAAATTAATTGATATTTCTGGTTAGCTTCATGGATTCTCACCTGCAGATACATTTTCTCTATACCGGCCGTAAATATAAACCGAGGCATCCGAAACCTTAATAGAATATAGAAGACGTCGCGTCATCCTGGATGGTTGGCCCGGTTGACAGTATGTCGTTCAGAGAAATATTGGACGCTGTTTTTGCCAAAGCATCAAACACAATCTTATGGCTAGTTCTATCGGGTTTGATGATGCTATGATGAGGCTGAATTAATGGGGGTGATGTTGAATCTCGTTGAAGTTCACTTCTTTCATGTGTCCAAGATTTATATATTCGGTTGTCGCAAGAATTTTCTTTCTAGGGCTGATAATCGTTGAAAAGCTATATCCATCGATTCTCCTAATGTGCAGGGTTAATTGGTAAATTGTAGTCTGACTACGAAACGATCGTCGACGTCTCGTCTGGTTGTTGAGTTGTAATACCTTCACAACGTTCCTCACTAGCGGTGAGCTTGTTTTTGGAAGCTGGCGGCTTTTCTACCCCCAGAATTTCTCAATTTGTTGATCTAACTCTTGTTCATTGCATATTTTGCAGGATACCACTTTAACTTGACCTGAACTGTATATACCATATATACCATTTTATTCGTGCTAGCACATGAGCTTCTAGCGTTGACGTGAAGCATTTATCCTTGACTGGGGAAGGATGCTCACTCTACGTCTAGTTTACTGCTTCAGTGTTTGCCTAATACTCTTTGAACGGCTAAAGTGTGTAGTAGAGTATTGTGGCGACAAGAACATTTTGTGCATAACCCTGATAGACAAGCCTCCGAGGTATGTCCAGGCTTTAAACAATTGAAGCAAATACTGGATCTCTTGACTAGACTTATCCTCTGAGGTGGTGTTATTTGTACAAACTTCTGACAGGCAAAAAGCTTTCCATGTTTTGGCATGCTGGGCACACTGATCCCGAATCAACTTATGATGTAAGGGCCCTCTGAGCGTGAGGTTTCTTATCTTCTGTAGACCCTTCCTTGATTCCTCCTTGATTAAAATCGCGTTTCAAGAAACTAAATAAATGTTTTGAGTTACTGCAGTGTTCTAGGTTGGGCCAGCGACTATTCCCACAATGCGTGCGTGGTCTTGTCTAATTTTTTGATTAATATGTATAAGAAAAGGGGATTCGATTGCTCTGTACGTACTCCTAAGTTCTCTAATGCAAAAAGGCACTCTTGTGTTGTGTCGTTAAGGGATTTGATGACTGATGCACTCTCTGTGGGGGTGACTGCTTGGGATAATAGTTTTCAGAGCAAGGCATTTACTAATAACCTCGTATTTTCGATCGTTGATTATTTTCCATGCCATTTCCAAAGCACACAAATAAATTTTTGTAAATTAAATTTTATTTTATTTTTCTCGTTAGGGTGGCATGGTTGACGGTAGGGTAACCTTTATCTTGGGAAATGCCCCAGATTCGGTAGTCTTCGCAACTGGTGGTGCAATTTGTATGATGTCTCCGTCACACACCCTGTCCTTGGACTTCACTTTCGATATCTTGATTCCACCTTGAGAAGTGTCCTGATGTTGGTCTGAAACCTTCATCCTCGGAATTGCTAGCTTGCATGCCTCTAACCGGCTCACTATGCTTTGTCTTAACTTTTCGTACCCCTGGTGAATGGCGTCTTAATAATTTTGCTTGAAGTAGGTGTGCTACAGAAATTAGTCGCTTAATTTCGCCACCCGTCTCTATCTGACATAGCGCTAGTTCTTCCAGGCCCATGATGATCAAGAGAAAGATGACCGAATCTTCCATGTCTACGTCGTCTATGTTGCTGCATGCAGATACTTTTCGTAAATGTATCACATCGGGGTCACCAAATGATGAATCAAGACTCCTTTGCCTTGATTTTTATCCGTCGATCTTCAGACAGAACCAACGGTGCTTGAACCGTTATCTTGTTGGTCCAGTAATTAGTGCTTCTACTAATACTCGCTATACAATGGCGACGACGGTTACCAAAATGCTGATTTTCTGTGTGGAAGGGATCAACAGTGCTTTTACCGTGATTTTTTTGTGGGAGTAAACAGTGCTTGTACTGAAATTCTGAATTATCTCAGACTGTTGTGCTCTAGCCAGCCTCACCAAGAGAGGAAAAAAGAAAGGCTGGTTTTCACAAAATTAACTCACCGCAAATGTCTTTTATTCCAAAAATTCTTCTTTTTATAACAAAAATTCTCACCTGCGATCTTATTCTAGCTTACCTGTATCTATTGAAACGCTTAATATGTAATTTTTCCCTAAGAAATAAAGTTTTCACAAATTCACTTGACAGAAATAAAGAATTTTTATCTTAAGGGTGTTAAATGGCTAGACGTAATATGAGCTGCTCAGGAATTTCACTCGGTTACAAATATTTGCATTTATGCTTTTTGTTTGTGATAAAGAATTCCAAGGGAATGAAAATCGTGAGAATGTGAAATTGTTTTGAATATTTTTTGCATTTGATTTTATTATGAAATATCTAGATCATGAAAGAATGGCCAGATGTTAACAGTCTGTGTAAATACAATCTGTCTGGTAGCCTTTTCCAAACCCGCCAATGTTATTCGAGACAAATTCCAGCAAGCGGTTGTACACCTGCCCGAAATAAACCCATGTTAGTTTGGAGACAGCACATTCTTGCAGGAAATTGATAATTGAGATTATGCAAGATACTTTTGAAATAAGCAGTTAAAAATTTCATTTCCGGAACTACAAAGGAGAGGCAGCATGACTTAAAAAAGGCGGGAGGGTTCCCATCAGGTCCAGACGTAAAGTCATTTGGAAGCCCATTAATATGATGGAGTATATCCTCTTGTGAAATTGAAAGGATAGTGAATGAAACATTATGACAGTCGTTCATATAACTGCTATTTTGAGGTTGAAAATTTGACGAGGAAAAGGCTTTGTCAAAAAAAGAGGCAAACAAATCGCAAAATTCGGACGAATCATCACTACCAGAATACTCGTACCTCATAGTATTGGGGTAGTTGTTCGATTTTTCCCCAAATTAATAAATTTAAAAATGTTGCGTGGGTCACTGAATTATTTCGTACGCATGCTTTGAATATACTCATCATAAAGTGTAGATGAAAGTTCTTTGAACTCATTATAGAATGTGAGGAAGTTGCTGTGACTTATAATGTCTTTATCCCTCATATGAATTTTTCACAAATTATTCTTTCTATGTTTAAGACGTTTTAGTTCTTTATTGAATCGTAGCAGAGAAGGTTTAGTGAACCGCTGACTCTCACGAGGATGATAAATTAAATAGAATTATGTAAAACTTAGAAACGTCTTCATCAACATTATTGCAGGACAGCAATGTTCCGAAAAATCAGCCTTGCGTTTCGTCGCAATATGTGAGGCTTTCGGTTTCATAGCAATATTTAATTAGTAGAGGGGGTGGTATTTGTTAAAAGTAGACATTATAACTGGGCTAGGTTCAACTAATAAGTTACCAGCGTCAGTAAAAAATACCAGGTCTAACTGCCTATCCATGTCATTCATCATAGCATTACTAATTTGGCTGAGACCAAGAGATGAAATAGCGTCCAGGAAGAGTGATTCGTCAAGTTATTAAGTGGAAGATAGTCATTGTCATCTTCATTAAATACCCACTGTATATTGAGTAAGTTAAAATCACCAATAAGTAGTAATTCGTCAATAGGTTCCATTTTAGATGTTAAAATGATTAGTTCGTAAATATTCTGACGCTTGTCATCAACGACATTTATGAAGTCTGGAGGAATATAGCAACAAAGTATGTATAAGTCATATTTTAAGAGAGACAGCTTAAAAACTATAGATAAGTTCAACTTGGCTGCAATTTAAATTGGATTTACAGGCGAGGAATATTCCACCGCCACGAGCTTCAGAATCAGTATATCTATCTCTTCTAAAAATTTGATATCGAAGCAAGTCGCAACAGAGTATTTTAAGATTTGTGCAGTTTTAGTTCGAGTACCCCTTACGTTTTGATAGCAAAGAGACACCAGTGCCATTTCTAAAGAGAATACAAATGAAGTATCATTCGATACTGAGAAACGCTCCCTCACTTCAGTTACAGAAGCAAATGAACTGGAACACCATTTGCTGTAGATTCAACAGAATGATTTGAAAGAATAGCCTCAGTAGAACTATGGTAGCGTCTTCGGCGGTTCCTCTGCTTTGTAGCTGGTTTACGACTAAGTGCATCATATACCGGAGAGTTAAGCCTACTACTTCTTTAGAGCTTATTATTTGATGTTCAGTGGTATGAAGTACTTAAGTCAAAAAGAGAAAACTATAGAAAAGTGATGCCATGCTAATGTAAGCAATTTCAATATGGTCAGGGGTTAGGCCGTTTTTGAAAAAAGAGTGTTTGACAAACACACGGGCGGACGCAAGAGCGATCTTATATGGGTACCGTTTTGCCCCTTTGAGGTGTGTAACCCTAAAAGCTAATATTTTTGATTTTTTTTCTGAATAAAACAATTGCTATGCTTTTACATATTTATTTATTTAGTTGTGGGGTATAGAAATACACATGTATATAAATTTTTCTTTTAAATCTACCCTTCAATCAGAAACTCTACGACTCAATTAACATTAAGTCTACCCTTATAAATGAACCATGGGCCTTATTTTCCATGCGTTCGGGGGACCCCTTAGGGTCCCAAACTCTTTTTAAACTAAACCCCTATAAATTCATTCAGTGGTGGCAACCCTAAACATGATAGTGTACCTCTCATAAAGCAGCTCAATATTCCTAATTTATCCTCCTTGTGTATTTCTTAAATTATTACAATACGTTCGCTAATTTAATATTTGCAATATAGACAAAATGGAATGAGCTGATGGCTATTTCGCTCCTTGTACATATTATTAATTGTGAAATACAACTGACGACAAGAACTCAATCAAACACGCGTATTTGGCTCATTCGTCCCACTGACGATATGTAGTTGATTGCATTTGCTTAGTATTGTGAAATCAATATCTAACGTCTTCTAATATATGAAACTATAAAGAGAAAGAAGAAGGCATACTTTTCCTACATAGAATTGAACATTGGTTATTACAAGTTACGGCACCTATTCTCAAGATTATTTCATGAATACGTATATTTGTTTTTAAGCAAATTAAATCTCACCAACAGTGCGAATATGACTAGAAATATTTTGCTTATAGACTAGCTTGAAATACATATGTTATATATGTATGTTTACAAGCTGTTTTTGAAACTCTCTTATTTTCTGTACATCATTCTTTGTTTCGTGCCTATTATTAAAATGAACTGTTTTAATGATTCAATTTATTGAAATTAAAATTTACAATAATTAAGTATTTACACAGTATATTATTAATATGTATTATACATATTAATAAATATTAAATGTTGTTTATTCAATAGTGAGCAGAACATGTTGTTTAAAGGCCAAATTTAATTTTATATTTAATATTTTGGTAAAACTGCTATAAGTGCATTTCTGCTAATATGAAATAGCTTGAAAGTATGGATTAACTGCCTGCAGCAAACACCAACCAAGGCATTTAAGAGAGTTTAGCTAAACACGTGCTCCAGTAACGTATAAGTATTACATGCCGATAAATGTAGTTTTCCAAATATTTTGTAAGAAATTGACTGTGTATATTTTATATAGTAAGTAGTAGATGTATTAGCATTGAGTTAGTTAGTTTGGCATGAATGTTAGAATTATGTAAGAATTTTGTTTCTTTTATTTCTAAGGCACTTTATTTTTTGCATTGTTTTATTCATGCTTTAGATTAGTATAAGTAGGTACATATTTTGGAGAGTAATGAATTTGCACTAATCAGTATAAACATAATTTATTTATAAGTAAATACACCTTGAACGAGTTCGCTTTGCAAAAGACCATGCTTACAAAATATCCTTGAAATGCCTTCTTTTAATGTTTTTGGAAACCACTCACAGTATTCCAGTTTTTTATAATTTGTTCACTTTCACCATCCTATAAAAGGTTCCACGACGAGGAGCACGCGAATTTGCTAAACTCTATGTGGCTAACCGCCATCACCTTTTTATGCGTGGGCTATGGCGATATTGTTCCCAATACTTATTGCGGCCGTGGTATAACATTAACATGTGGTTTGGTGGTAAGTACACTAAAACTTAGAGCTATAAATTCAAATGCTATGGTTGGTTTGCCAGTGCTAGAAGTTTATCCATATTTTCCAATCCTTTTTATCCATACAATGTTTATTTATTCCAAGAATCTGTGTTTACAAACAGGTTTCACGACGAAGAACATGCAAACCTTTTGAATGCTATGTGGCTGATAGCTATCACATTTTTAAGTGTCGGGTTTGGTGATATTGTTCCAAATACTTATTGTGGCCGCGGTATTGCTGTCAGCACTGGAATTATGGTGAGTCTTGAAGTTAAATTGAAAATGTAACTATTAACAGAAAGTAAAATAATGCACCGTGATACAATTGTTTCTTTAATGTTCAGCCTTTTAAAATTTGTGCGTGTTCTGCGTATTTACAACAACGACATTATAACATTCCACTTCCTTTCTTGCGTACTTTTGATTAAGTTTGCATAATTTTCTGTATTTAATGGCTTTTTCTAATTATAGGGAGCCGGTTGTACTGCTCTATTAGTTGCAGTTGTTTCTAGGAAGTTGGAGCTTACTAGAGCTGAAAAACACGTTCACAACTTTATGATGGATACACAACTAACAAAACGTGTAAGCAATTTTCGGATTACAGATATATAAAAGAAAAATGAAAAAAAAATATCAAATCTTTCAAACAAATTTCAATAAATCGCTTTATTGCTGCGTTATAATTTGTTAATTATGCTTATTTTTGCTCAAAACTAATTAATAGTGTAGAAAATATTTTTTAACTTCACCTATTCGCTTTCCTGCGGAAAAGGTGCAGTACTAGCTCATGTAAACGTACAACAAATGGTTTTCAATATAGGATGTTATGTAAAGATTGAACTAAACATTTTAATAGCACCGCAATTATTCAATTATCATATCTTATAATCCCTGTGTTATTATTGATCCAAGTCAATTTTATTATCACTCTTCGATATAAATTTTGAGTAGCTGAAAAGAATTTTCTATATGATTCAGCTGGACCATATGATTATATGGATTTAAATAAGGGATCTGTAATGAATGTGGAGAATTACTTTAAAAGTTCACCATTTCCAATAATTGCCACAATTTTGCCACAATTAATACCTGATTCCAACAATTTCTTTATTAAAATCAGAACTTCTGTAAGGCTGAATGATAATGTCTTCGTTTCCGGCTTCTATACCAAGTATTTAAAGATATTTACCTCCAACTTGTGGCAATATATTAGGAGGTAGTCAATTCAAATCAAATCGGGCTTAATGTATTGAAAATAGTTTTTAAATGGGAAATCTCGAGAAAGCATGTTTCTTCTCCGCACGCTAAGATCTTTTTCCCGCACACACAAGTTCTTATGTTTTCATCCATTCATTACTAAATAGTAAAGACAAATTTCTTCATTCATTTTGTACATCATTTAAATTTACAAGATTCTGGAAAAACTTGGCGATAACTGATAATGACTGTAAATGATCTGGTCGTTTCAAAGATAATTCTAGTTTTGTAGCCAAAATTGGAATTGTTTAAGCAATTCTTGTGGGCCAGTAAACTGTGTCTGCCTTCATCACATACCTGAATAATAAGTTTAATAGCATTTCTTTTCAGTTCAAAGATGGTTATTGTCTAAGTCTTTGATTTCACTAGCTAAAAACACTTGATTTCGGTTAGTATAAATTTTTGAAGGATTCAAAATATCGACAGTAATATTCAAGCATGAAACAAACTTAAAGCCTTTTATAATACTGTAACAGAATCCTTAGAGCTTTAAAGGATCTTGAATTAGCGGTAGATATGTGGGATTGTTAGCTGATGTTTGTTATTATTGATAAATTTTATCCTGAATCCCGACAATTGTAGGCTAGAGAGATAGTAGAAATAGAGTGCCCTTCTTACGATCAACTTACTAAGTTTTTGGGAAGGCGGATATTGGAATTAAAAAGTATAAAAGTAAGTTCAAAGGGATGTATAACAAAAATGCATGCCTAGAGACAAGCCTACCTTAAAACCTAGGACATTTTCGTATGCATGCCCTATAGGCCGAGTTGGCCCGGGCCTAGATTTTTTTTGTTTTTAGAGTCGCTCCCTCTGTGATTCCACACGTGAACGTTTAAATATTAAAAAATGTATCCATAGCACCTCGCAAATAAAATTTACATGTATGAGTAATATTAGTTTTCTCGTACACGGTGAAAAAGTGGAATAATCGAACCCGAGATCCGTCATATTACACGGAGAAAAATGAATCTGTCAAATTGAACGAAATCATTGTTTAAACCAAACTATTTCGAATTTAAAACGGCGCCAATGGCCCTTAACGTTTGTTTTAACAATTTGCAAACGTTCGTATTGAATCCTGATTGTAAAAATATTCACATCAAACAATCTTGCGTTCGTTTCAACATTTAAAATGTTCAAGAAATGGAACATTTCTCATGAGTTTCATTTACGTTCAAAATTGAAACGTATGAAATTATTCACATCAAACAACCCTGCGTTCATTTCAACAAAAACTTTTCAAAAAATTGCAAATTTTCGAGTTCTAATTGAAAACTTGTTTAATTATGATAAAAATTTCACTTATCAAACTTATGTACATTATATACTTCTGTATAAGTATTTCACTAAAAATTTGTTTGTGATGAAGGAGTGGATGGTAACTGATTAAATCAACTAATGGCAGAGGCACAACCAGTATCTTCAGTTCGAACATCTGGCTGTAATTTTTTGACGAAGAAATACACAATATTATTTAATATCTAAGTTCCAAAAAATCACATACTCACAACTGAACCAAACTTTGTTTCTTCCACAATTTCAATTTTTGTTAATGTAATCAATTCTAAATTCAGCTTCGAGAAACGTATTCAAATGAGTGAGCATAGCCGAAATACCAAAATTAAAAGAAAACCTTTAAGCTGCGAAAAGCAGACTCCATACTCGAAGTGTGAACGAACTGAAGTAAAGCTACAAAAATAATAATACTAAATTTAACTCCGTTAACGATCAAAGTGAAGGCGTTTTGCTTTCAAAAGAAACAACTGACAAGTTAATGAAAATTCCAATGCATTTAGCTATCACACTGAACGTCAAAGTATTCAATACGAATTATTTTCTCATTTCATAGTGAACTGTTAAATTGAAAGCCTTTTTTAAAAGCGCAGACGTTTACGGGTTTTTGGAAAATCTTTCAATTTCAATATGTTTTCGTTTAATTTGATAGAAAAGTAGTTTAATGAAACGAATTCAATCGAATATGCATTTTAAACGCGACATGCGTTTGTTATGAATTTTTAAATTTCTCTCCGTGTACCAACGCCCTTCGCCCGCAGGCGTGGTTTACAGGGAGTGGAGGGCAGCAATCTTCCACAGGGCTAGGGCACCCAAGTTCTTAAATCCAGCAATCGCTCTGCATAAATTGTTTAAGTCCAACACATAACTTAAAGCAATGCAAATCTGGTACCTGACAAGTATGTCAACAGAAGCATAACACAATTCATCACTCATAATAAAAATCAGATATCAAACCTGCGATATCGGCATCAGTTAAACTAACAAGTCAAAAAACTATACATACGGAAATATTTTTTCCTACAGCAGTTGCATTTGTAAAGGAGCATTTCAAACTTGCAGAAAACTACTTGATACTGGATCACAATCAACGTTGGTTGCAGAATCCTGCTTACGGCGAATACGATTGTAACGTCAACAACTCAGTATCAGCATCAGTGAAATTGGTCACGAATAGAAATCTCATACTCACCATTGCTTCGAAACTAACTTCCGAAACATTGAACCTATCAGGGTTATTCTTCCAAAACTTGCCTGTAAACTACCAGGCAATAATGTGGAAACTCTCAATGCAACAGCTGGCAGATCCAACGTTTAAGAGCATATATGGTTTTCAAGGTTAACACCTTCAAAATCATATATGCTCCCAAAATTATGTGTTCTGTGCTTTCCTTGTTAAACGTTGGATCCGTTAACACGGATAGCAGAATCAGTAGTACAACGGCAAATCTAGTTGCACAAAACATGATATTTGGCTGGGTAATTCCCGGGTAATATTTTACGTTGATCACCAACTAAAATGGGCTTAGGAACTGGAGGAGATGTCTAAAATAACTCACTTTACTGAGGAAGAGACTATTTGTGAAAATGATTATAATTAGTATTCACAAACGTAGACCTGATGGACGTTATACTAAGTATGCTTGCTTTTTAAAGACAAATGTAAGAAATTAGGAGACGCGTATTCTTCAGCATTGTATCCAGAGTATAAGCAACAGTATTGCGACTTCATGCAAGAATACTTGTCACTCGGTCACGTGTCGAAGATTTCTAAAAGGTAAAGGCTGTTTAAAGATTATAATAGTACTAATTATCTTCCGCATCATGAAGTTTCAAAACCTGACCATACTATTTGACGCGTCTGCGCCCACAACACTAGGATCGTCATTATATGACAACCTTATGGTTGGTGGTTAAATCTTCGTGAGAGCTACAATCAATTCATCAAATCCATATCCCTAGATGGATGGGAACTTGAAACATGACACAATTACATCGCTTTGCTGATGCCTCAGAGGGAATTTGTAGGTATTGATATATTTGAAAATTTAATATATGGCTAGTAAAGTTCATGTCAACATCGTTAGCTTGAAATCTGATGTGGCTTCCATAAAACAAGGAACTTCACCACATTTGAAATTATGTGCAGTTCATCTTCTAGTCAATTAATAAAATAAAAATACACTTTAAAAACGTCTAATGCTATGGATATACTGATTACACAATAAATGGTTTTGGCGTGAGACAGTCAGCGCATCATAAAAAATGGAAAAAATTCGTCGCAAACCAGACATATTTGAGGAAATACCGTAGTCTCATTGGTTCCGCGTAGCTTCTCGGGAGAATCCGCCTGATCATGTTTCACGTGGAATGTCTCCTCTCTCAACTATTCGAATGAAAGAAGTGGACCTGACTTTCTTTAATCATTGAAATCACATCTCGCATCTGTCGTCCAACTTTTCCTCAAAGTAAAGTTCCGGAGGGACGTTTTTCATACAGTTACGAAAGACGGAAATCAGCAATCAATTCTTCAACTGTATTCTAATTTGACAAGATTCATACGAATTGTAGGGGATAAACGAAGAGTGGATCCACTATCAGTAGAAGAGCTTAATGAATCATTAAGGATTTCCATATGACGAGTTCAATCAACTGTGTGCGAAGATGAGTTAGCTGCTGTCAAATCGAATAACACTTTATCTCCGAAATGTTAAATGTTTATTGAAAATCTTTAACCCGTTTGTGGATAATCAAGAATTACTCAGAGTAGGATGTAGGCTCAGCGGAGGTGACATTCAATTCGACATAAAATATCCAATAATCCTTCCAAAGGGTCATGATTTCTCAAACCAACTTATATTATATCTACATCAAAGGTATTTACATGCTGTTCCATGACTACAACTAAGTATATATAAGATGGCAGAATGCTTGGGATCTCACGCCTCCGTGCCTTATTATATTCAAGTGGACGTCATCGAGCAATGATCAGCTCTCAACAAAATGGCAAGTTACCAAAACCCAGGATCGAGCGAAGCCGTCCCATTCAATCTATGGACATGGAAAGGTCGCCGTGCAAAAATAGTAAATGAATATGTATGTTTGCCTATTCCTCAGTTTGGCGACCAAGGCTTTGTATCTAGAACTGGCTAGCGATCTAACGACGGAGGCCTTCTCAGTTATATTAAGGCGTTTTATCTCACGTCGAGGCTTCTGTGCTAACATCTACATACAGCGATAACGGCAAGAGCTTTGTGGAAGCTTATCGTGAATGCAGAATTAGGCGAACAAGTACTAGATCATTGAGAAAGCTTGGAATCAACTGGAAGTTCATTTTCTAGTTGGCGGTCCTATTATATATATATATCAATTTAAACAAGGAATGGCATAATCAGAAGATCTATCTCAAAATGTTGCCAACTTCTCGATGAGAACAATAGAAATCATATTAAAAGCGATGCTTTCCGGGTGGTGGCATGCCTCGTAGTCATGAATTTGGAATCCCTCGATCCAGCATAAAGGCTGAATACAATGTGGCGCTGTAGCTCGCGGTAGCTAGCGCTGGAGCGCGCCATGTATAGCTAACATTGGTTATAATGGTGTAGCTTGTAGCCAAATGACACGAACCATTATTAATGTTTATTTAAATTTGTAGAATATTAAAATATTATTTAATATGGAGGAATTAGAAGAAATAGACTTTTTAGCGTGTGTAACATAATTGTGCTTTTTAACTTATAAGTATTTAAAGGCCAAAAAACGCAGAGAGCGGTGTGGGTTAGACCTCTATATCAACAGAGGAAGAGTTCAGGATTTTATGAAATCATATTTAAATATATAAATCACTCATTTTACAGAGTAAATATTGAGATGTCAGATTTGGCGCGCAGCTGAAGTTAAAAGTTTCCATTAATGAGCTACAGCGCCAGCGCTACTAGTCAGATACGACTACACATTGGAAGGCCACCATTGATTTTCAATGCATTTAATTTTTGATATGTCAGGCAACCGCGCCAGCTACGAGCCACATTGTATTTCGGCCTTAAACGTAGTTTGTACAAAAGGAAAACCAAGTAGTCGGAAATTAAACACGAGCGCAAGAAATTGTATGAGCCTAGAGAGATTAAAATAAAAATAAATGTATTAAAAGATTAAATAAAAATATATTTAAAAGTTAAAGCGAATATTTTATGTAGTATCTTAAAACCGGCCCTACAAGCAATATTTTTCCATAGCGGAAATACCTTTGTCTGTTAGCAGTGCTACTGCGGAGATAATATTTTCATAAATTAAATTAATTTAGACAAAAACAAAACTTGTTGAGCATAGAAACACTAATTTGTGTTATGTATGTGTGGAAAAGAATTGGGAAAAGCAGAAGCAGCTAGTTGGAATCCTTCGATTGGATTAATAAACTTATATAGAAAATTATGCTGAAGTGTGATGCAGGTGGCAGAACATGAACAACAGAGTAGATATATATATATGCCGCTTTGAGTTGTGCAGTAATAAGTTGCAAAAGTAACATCCGGTTAAATATTTAACAAAATAATAACAATAAACATTAGTTTCTTTGTGTAAATGACAAAATGTGAATTAAAAGTAATTAACTGCTAGTGGGGAACAACGATATTTTTTATTATAAAATTGGTTAAAAAGATTGAAATTGAAACGCTCAATTTTGTCGCTATATGTACAGGCATCCAATTGACACATGAGTGGGCCTAACTTTGTTATTCTGTGTACCTTGCCTCACGCCTAAATATATATTGCGTTGTTAAGAGAAATTCGTCGGCTGCAGAAAACTGGGCTCTATAAATCTGTAAATACGAGAAACATCTTCGTTTATGTAACAATGAAAAGATCGATAGGTAACCTATATGGAGCAAGTGCAAAAACTAGGATATACTAAGTTTGTCATTCCGTTTGTATCTAACGCATAGAAATAGCAGCATTATTTCAAAACGGATAGGACATTCACGCATAATTTTAAAAGTTATTTTGATTTTTGCATGTCCGTCTGTCCGTCCATAAGGGCAAGGTGCTACAAATCTTCAAATCGGCACGGGCAAATAACGACACATCAGCCCAAAAGGATCTTCAAAAATGTCTTTTTTATAAGAGTCAAACTACCCAAATAATTAGGGTGATTTCCTACTGAACCGAGTAGAAGTAGAGTAAGGCAACGTTTTCTATAAATGTTAGATTCCATGTTAAATAAGAAAAAGTAAAAAAGCTAGAATTGCTCTAACAATATCCTAGATGAATGCCCGTATAAAATTTCGTATGGTCACTAATCTGTGCAATTTTGACTTTCGACATGGTTTTTCGCATATATTTCTAGAACGGTTCGTCGAACAGAAAAAAAGATTATAACCAATTTTTTAAGATTTCGTATTCTGAAAAAGTTTTTAGTACAATAGAAATAAATGTCTAGGACTGATCGTTTTCACAGTATATGTAAAAACCTAAATTTTTATATGGCAACACAAAGAAGAGGTTGACGAAATGAGACAAATCGGCAATTGTGGGGTTGAAATACAAAAATTTCGTTTTTCACTATACATTTGGAAACTGCCTGAAAACACGTTAACGTAGAGAGCTGAAATTTTTTGTACGGCGTTTCGATAAAAATAGTAAATATAATTTCATTAATGGGCTAAATCGTGCAACCCCTTCTTGGTATTGCCTTATCGAAATTTCGATTTTTTACGTATCCTGTGAAAATGATTAGTTCTAGACGTTTTTACTGTACTGAAAATTTCTTTAGAATATTAAATCCTATAAAATTGGTTATTCATATTACTGAAATGTACATACTTTTAAAGTATCTTGTTTTTAACATTCAAATAGTTATAATTCTAGAATTTCGAGTTACAATCAACAAATTACTTTAACTATTTATTTCTAGTAGTTTATGAGCCTAAGTCTTAGGTTGCTGTCAGGGTGCGCGCGAGAAGCGGATCGGAGCTCAAAGCAGAGCTTGTTCATACGACAAGCAATGCGAGACGCGCTTATAATTCTACATGTACTTTTTGGTTTCAGAATTAGTTTTCGCTACATTTAGTTGTGACATTCGGAAAATAAAATCATGGAGTCGTCCGACGAGGAATATTTTCGTTCGTAAAATATTCGCAATTATTTTTTTGCAAAAACAAATTTATTTTCTGCGCATTCATTAAATATTAAAAGAAGGGAACATGTGGAATTTCATCCCATACACGGTAAATTAAGTAGTTTTGCGTGTATGGCCATTTCTATACTAACTTCAAGAAAAAAACATCTTCGCTCACGCGAGAAAACACTGCACGGCCAGCTTTCTCGCTTTGCGCTTTGAAATCAGCTTTGCTTTCAGTTCCGCTTTGCTCTCTCACTGGCCAGCTTTCAGCTCGGCTCCGCTTCACGCGTGCACCCTGACAGCAGCCTTAACCTACGAGTAAGAAACTAAAGCAGAGGCCATTGCGTGTATATATAGCTATTTTGCCGTGGCAAGCGTGATGTTTTGTATAAACGTATTGTATTGTATTGTTTTTTCTCACTCTGTCTACCTGAACCCTAGGTGTCACTTTTGTTTATGTTCGGTAAAGAAACCTTAGCACAAAAGCCGTAGTTAAAGTTGGAAGGGTACTAAATAGAAAAATATTTACATTCTTTTATGTGGAAATTTAGTAATACTATACTTCTTCTTTCTTTTAATAATAAGCGGGGAATTAGATTATTGGTAAATGTTTGAAATTTTGATAAAAGTAAAAGAATTTTAATATATGTGCTTGTTATTGATTTACCAAAAATGAAATTTTAAGGCAAGCTATTGGGCAACCGAAGATGGAAATAGGCTTACTAGGGAGCCAGGAATCTCAAACAGTTGTTTTCTATTACTAGCGCTCAATATGCTGCTGCTGGTATACAACTTTGCCTCATACTTTCAAAAACCGCGCCAAATTGCCTTGCATAAACTTTTTTTTCATCCGCCTGGAATGCGAATTTTTTATAGTATGTGTATAAACTTACACATTTTTGAGATTGGCACGAAAATTGTTGTTGATGGACCTCTCCGTTAGTTTCTTACTCGTAGGTCTTAACGCACTTTTTGGAGCTATACATTTTCCATGGATGTCAAGAAGCAAGAGCCAAAGCAGAATGCTCATTGCTATCATTGGTGTTGTTCGGATAGCACGTGTAATACTTAGAGAGGAGGCAGCTCTCTGCATTTTAGTTAGAGGTTTCAGATATGGCGGTTTCTCAAGAGCATTCCACTACACAAAGATTCGATATTTGAGGAAAGGTCTTACAATAGCGGCCATAGAGGTGTACATCCAATGCACGATGCGAGGGTGTATATTCCATCTTCCGCCAAAAGTTTTCTTGCAGGCATACAGTGCTATGGCCGGTTTTTGACGCTGTAATTTGCTTTTAATTTGGAAATATCAGAGGACTTAATATTCTGAAGAGCTTTTCAGTACAATAAAAAGGTCTAGGACTGATCGTTTTCACAGCATGTATACGTAAAGAACCAAAACTTTTATATGACAACATCAAGAAGGGGTTGCCCGATTTAGTCAATTTTCGAACTTTCATTTACTATTGCTATTGGAACAGCATGCACCAAACTTCAGCTCTCTACGTTGAAGCGCTCTCAGGCTATTACTATTACTTTATTTTACATGTTTTTTCACAAGTTCATGGGAGCAGCTGACGCATAATCCCCCTCCGCGATGCAGCTGACATTTTTTTTCAACTCACTATGGTGTTACCTGGTTATAAAAAAAATGTTTCAGGTGGCGTACTATTACTTAAACATTTTTTTTTACCACTTTCGCAGCCTCTCAAATCAACACCCACCGCGGGTGCATCAGCTGTCTCAAAAAGGCCTACCTGAACAAATAAATTATATTCATTGTGCATAAAGAAATGTATTTTTGTTTAGAAAAAGCTAAATATTCCATACTCAATAAACATGTTGAAGTAAAAACTATATCTTTTAACTTTATTAGTGTAATTTTTTTCCTATATCATAAATGCAATGTAATGTTTGGAAATTTAGTTTTGCCCCATTAATAATATAGGTTCAAGTTAATGAAACTTTAATGAAAATCGACTTCTATTAAAACAAAACTAATTCAAGACATAAATAGAGGAAAACAACTGAGATTTTATGCAAATTAAAAAAAAAAAACATTATCGAACAGGATTTTTATAATAAAAGTATCAACTTTAAGTACATTTTTGAATATGGGGCAAAACAGTATTCATCCGTCGACATAGCAGTGGAACGAAAAGATGAACGAAAAACACCGGTTCTCATTCTAAAGGTAAAGATACACGGCGAGCCACTCTTAGTCTCTTGTCGCCGGTTTACAGACACTAAAATCTCCAAAATGTTTACAAGATAACTGACTTTTGTCTCTGGAAATAAAAATATTAGGTCTCTGAAGACCATAATAAAAAAGGCTTTAGAGGCAGGTCTGCGAAGAATGTACACAAAATTTATGTTTGGTCTAGTTATTAATACTTTTATGTTAGGCGAAAAGTGAAATTAATATATCCTTGGTGTAAAAATTTTACGGGATAGAGGATAACACATCGAAAATTTGTGATTTTGTTTTCAAAAATAACGAGACCTTTATTGGCGAAAAAAATTCTCTTCTCCTCAACTTGAGGTTTTTCACAATTTACTAACATGCTATGGTCGCAGCTGAATGATGCAGTATGCTACATTGGTACGACTGATAGATGATAATGGTACCCCGCTTAGCCCACGCGATGATTGTGCTACCAGTCTGATCAGACTGTGCGATTTAACCATAGCTGGGTCATAGTACACACACATAACTTTTGCCAGGGAAGAAGGAAAACGAAGACGGGCGATCGGATCAATTTTTTTTCTTTATGAGGAAGAGACAAGCCGGCCACAGCTATCTTGATAGCTCCGTATAAATTCACTTCTGTTAATGGGAAAATGTCTTAATTATTCGAAATCAAACGTTATTGTGTCGACAATGTGTATTGTTCGCAATTTTTGATAAAAGTCATTAAAGGTTCTAGGGGTAATTAGTGTAATTACTATAAAATAGTTGAGAGGAAAGAAGAAGACGCCAAGAGGCTGTATCGTGGTGGTGCTAATTTCTAATTATTCATGAGTTATCCAGTGAATGTGTGGCTCAGAAACCTCAAGAATTTGACCACGAGCAGTTACGCGCCAGCCAAGTCCTTTGGGGCAAGATATTCTATCTATGAGGAACCTCCTCGTAGTGCTGCGCCGAAACCACATCAGGAGCACCCTACCGAGCAGGAAAATTTCATTTCTCCAGGAAGGGCACGAAAACTTGCAGAAAATAGTTCAAAGTTCCGCCGACATTATCGGTATAGGAAGCTGACGTCGTCTCGCATTTCGTTGAAATCTTTCCTGATGGGCTCCAACAAACAACTGTAACAGCGCATGGAAGTCTACGAACTTTTGCCTCCATGAAAAGGTAGATTGGAGACCTCACAACGAAATAAGTATCTCGTACACTCTAAAAAATATACACAACTGTTGCCACAAAGCTTAGGTATTTTTCCCTAAAATGTAGGGAATATTCCTTAAAATGTAAGGAATATTCCCAAAAATGTAGGGAATATTCACTACATTCTAGGGAATATTCCCTACATTTTAGGGAAAAATACCTAAACTTTGTGGCAACAATTGTGCACAATTTTTACAGTGTACCTTAATATATATATGTAGGAAACTGGACAAAAAAATTTATAATCGAGATTAAAATTAAAATATTTACAAGATTTTGACTATACTAAAATCGGAATGTGTATCTAAGTTTAAATCAAAATTAAGTCTACATCATTACACTACACAACACTACATTAGACTAGAATTAAGAGTTAACTTGATTCAACACTAAAATATCCAATGATTGGACAAACCAACTAGCACAGCTCACACATGGGCAAACATAATTAAAGTGAATGGCACTTCGTTCTTTTTCACATCTAAATAGAAATTAGGCTAAGATTCGATTTGAAATTAAAAGTAAGATATTTAACAACAGATTTTGACTAGACCAACATTAGATTAGTATTACACACCCTTTGATTCCGGTTAGATTTTGAAGAAAAATTTGCTAGTGTAACACGTTTTAACAGATTTGATGAAATAATTTGCTAAAGTATAAAGATTTAGTGGTATAGCAAGACTTGAATAGTAAAGAAAAGAAGAAAAAAAAGAAGCAATTTTTATCATAGGCTCCTAAAATTACAATTTTAAAGAATTTGCTAAAGCAAATAATCAAGAATAATTATGAGTAGAATTCACAAAATGATAGCTCAAAGTATAGTTGGCCAAAAGAAAAGTGAAGTTCAAAATGACTCGCCACGACTCCAATCGCGATAGCTAGAATTGTAAATCCTTTGCAAAAGAGATTTTTTTTTTAAATTAATAGAAAAGAAGTATACTTGGGTGTACGATACGAAATGACTAGATAGGAGGATTCTCATTTTTATAATTAATGTGTTCCATATCTAAATAGCAGCATAGCGGAACTTCCCTGGATGCGCCTCTGCGATGAACCCCAGCACGACAATGTAAGTGATAGCTTGTTTTTTGTTTACTTTAACAAATTTATGCGCAATTTGAACCTCTATAGTATACATATACCTATCGACATTGCGGGTAATAGCTTGCAGTGTCCCTGACCTGGAAAATAGTCAAGTAGCGAACCTATTCAACCATTGCCATTGAGCAGGGGAGTAGAGGAGAAAAAAAAAAGTTGAGTTCATCATTACGTTATAATTCATTAAGTGTTAGGATAACATGACGGAGCAACGACACTCCTTGAGCTCAGTTGGGCACCTGAGCTGTTTAGGAAACTACTGTTTACTCAGACTACAATTGGAGAAATTCTTCTAGGTCATGACAACAAAATATAATTTAAATTACTTAGAGCGTACGATAGTAAAATTAATTCAGATTCATTCTTTTAAATATCTGATATTCAAGAATCTGATTAAGTTAAATTGATCATAGACTAGCAAACTTAATTCATGCCTATCTGTTTAAATGCTATAAAAAATAATAATAAATTTATATAGATAACGTACTAACGAGGCTTTTCAAATTTATCGGTGCATCTAATTTGATAATAAGAATTAATTAAGTTAGCTAGCTCTTTTAATAGCAAATTTAATTCAAATTTATCGGTTTAAATGCTAGGAAAGAAACCTGATAGCCATATATAGATTACGTACTACTGAAATTACTCAAATTCAGATACTAACATATGTATGTAATCAGACAAACAAAACTAATTCAGATTAATTAGGTCATACATGTGCAGCCTAATTCGTGCTCTTCTGTTCAGATGATATGATAAAAATCTGATAAATCTATATAAATTACGGACGAATGAAATTGTTCGAACTTATTTGTTTATGTAATATGGCACAAAACTTTTATTCAAGGTAATTAAATCATAATTTGTGTTCCTCTGTTTAAATGATTTGATAAAAATCTGAAAGATCTATATATATTTATATATTACATACTAATGAAATTGTTCAAATTAACTTATTCATTTAATAGGACAATAGAACTGATTACGATAAATAATTAAGTGACAGCAACTTACATAAGTTTTGTTGCTGAGGATCCCTCGCCGAGGCGCCTCCGAGAGGTTCCGCTATGCTCCTGGATTCTAGCAAAAATTTTATATTCTTACTTAAAAAAAGTTGAATTTATGCTACGAGAATACTGAACCGCAGAGTGTTGCTCGCAAGAATGAATTTGAAGTTCATTATCACTGGCACGAAAAGAAATACTGCGGAGACTGGCTACTCCCCCATGTAATTACGATTGATGTCCAGAATTTGTGGACCATGTCTTGTTGGAATGGAGTAGAGCCCAACTCGACGGAGCCGTGTGAACCACGCTCATGTGAAACAGCCTATATCGTTGTAGAGGAGTACTTAGATGACCTAGGTTAATAGCGGCACTCGGGTGTAATAATGCTTTGATCAGAAGCGAGCAGGCCTCCTTGTATAATGTGCTCAGACGATCTTTTTGAATAAATCCAGTGTTCAAAAAAAAAAAGCAAGAATTGGTCAAAGACCAATTCTTATGATACCTACAGTAGACGCCTAGATGAATGCCCGTATAAAATTTCGTATGGTCACCTATCTATGCAAATTTAATTTTTGAGGTTGTTTTTCGCATATATTTCTAGAACGGTTCGTCGGACAGAAAAAATGACTATAACAAATTTTATAGGGTTTCGTATTTGAAGATTTTAGTACAATAACAATGTCTAGGACTGATCGTTTTCACAGTATATGTAAAAAACTTAAATTTGTATATGGCAACACCAAGAAGGGGTTGCCCGATTTATTCCATTTTGAAATTTTATTTGTTATTTCTATACAAACACCATGTAACCAATTTCAGCTCTCTACGTCGACGCGTTGTCAAGCAGTGTCCAAATATATAGTGGAAAACGAAATTTTTGTATGGAAATCCCACGAAGGAGTTACCCGATTTGTCTTATTCACGAACTTAATTTTGCTTTTTTTTTAAAGTTCGTGTACAAAATTTCAGCTCTCTAAGTATACGTGTTCTCGAGCTATCGTGCGCTCAGATGGACGGACAGACGGACGGACAGACATGCAAAAATCAAAATAACTTTTAATATTATGCGTGGGTGTCCTATCCATTTTGCTCTACCATCATTATTTCGAGGTGTTACAAATGGAATGACAAACTTTGTGTAACCTACAGGTTTCATCTAGGGTATAAAAAGTGTCTGCACATAGGTATAATAGCGCACTTCTTCAGAAACTGTCTGCACTGATGTGTAATAACGCAAAATTAGAACGAGCCTCCCTCCTTTTAAAATATGCTCGAATGAGCTATTTGGATAAAAACAGTCTTCAAAAGTGTTGTCGCCACCGCACCGCAACCTCTTCTTTTTCTTCCTTTCTCCCATAAAAATGTCGCTATTTAGGTGATTTATGCAGTATTAAGGCTTAAACACAATTGCGACGACAGACGACAAACGATGACGATATATCGCTGTCAGACCTCTAAAAGCACAGCATCTTATGCGAATGCACCAAATTGCAACGACCGACGTTGAGCGATCGGCGACATTTTCGCCGGGATTGATCAATTTCTAATTTTGCCGTCGTCGCTGCAGTCCTACCAACAAAATTAATCGAATGAAATGGTTGCGGCATTCACTTTTGTCTTTTTCAGGTGGTAGCACGCCGCGGTAATTTTAAAATAATGAGCTTTGAGGAAAAAATTATGGAGGAAATGCGAAATCCTTAAAATAATTTATAGTTTACAAGACAGGCAAGGCAAATGGACAAAACAGGCGTGGTTTGGATGGATATTTAAAAGCGTTTAATTTAGTTAATCTCCGCATTTTCAGTTTTTTTCACACTTTGGTCCATTGTATTTCTTTCAATATAATATAAAATATTCTTGATAAAAATCTCCTTTTAAAACGCTCGAAACATTTAACAAATGAAATTTCAATATCTTCTTCTTTCACAGTCGTCGCTCACCGCATGTCGTCGCAATTGTGTTCGCAATTTTCTGACTGCCTGTTTCGCAACGATATTTTCGCTGTCGTCTGTCGTTCTGTCGCTCTGTCGTCGGAATTGTGTTTAAGCCTTTATGCTCAGTTATCCCTTCCTTTTTATTTTTCCACTCCCGATTACTTGTTTGTTTCTTCATTCTCGGTTAAACTTTTTCTAATTATCTCCTTCCTCACCTAAAAAAAAACTTTTCAGTCCTCCTCGATTTTTCTTCTTCGTGCCAGATATCTTTTTCCCGCTAAAGCTTACTTGTGCAGTCGTCTAACAAGTGGCAGCACATGCGCCGTGTGGGTTCGATCTAGTTGTCGCTAGCGGACAGAGCCACACGATGGAGCATACTCCCTCGTGTGGTCCTGCAACCATAGCCTTTGCATGGCTTCTTATTTATTTAAGCACAGGTAAGCGATGAGTGGTGTGATTTACTTGTGTATGTGTAGTGAATTTGTGTTTTTATTCCGTGAAGTTGTTGTATTAACGATTTTACACATTTGTGGACATCCTAACCTGTACCAGGTGGGATGTTTTTGATTGCTTTTTTTACAATTAAAGATATTTCAGGTATGCATGTACCTTAAAAAAATTTTAACAATTCTTTACAAGCAATTTTATTAAGTTGCTGAACAAGTTTTCTTCCATTTTGTCAGTTCGCGGCAGCTTTCAAATTTTCACCGGAAAACCTGTTGGGAAGTTAATTTTCAAAAGAAATTCTATTCTACTATTAGTATTGAGTGAATTGGTTACTATTCCAAGATTCTAAGTCTTGATCATTGGAATTTAACGCAATATCACTAATTGAACTCTCCCACAGTGTTTTTGTTGTATTATCTGTGATTTGTTTTCGTTTTGTATCATGCATTTAGGATCCTATGCGTTGCTTGTAATTCGTTTTTTTGTGTTGTAATTCAATATGTAGTTCATTGTTTGTCTTTTAATAATTCAGTTCTTATTTTGCTTACTTCAGAAATCCATTTGTTTGGCGTTGGATATAATAATCAACGATGGTCTTCAATGGAGATTTGCTGCGACATGCCACTTAAGATAAGTATAGGAGACTGGGTCGAATTTTTACTAATTCTTGCATTTTTTTTTCTTAGATCTTCCGTCGCTGAACAGATATCGAAAATTGAAATTAACTATTGTAAAAATTTAATTTATTGATTAAAATAGTGAATGAATTACTAAATGATTTCTTTTTAATCGATACACTACTCACCATTATTATTCAATTTTTCAGCATACATTAAGTTGGATGCAAATTGAGTTGGTGACAAATTGCCATATTTGAGCCACTGTATAAACCCAGCAAATGTACAGAGAACTGGAAGGTGATTCTGATCTTTTATCGTACTTTAATGTCAAAAGGTTCAACAAAATCAAGATTAATTTTTTTTAAGTGAACTGTCTTTCTGCCTCTTACAAATAAATAAATATTTATAACGAAATTCTTAAAAGTTTGTTAGTGCTAATTTTTAAGGACTCCAGTAGCAGTAGCAGCGATAAGGCAAGTGAAATAAGTGGATTTTCGGAAGAGGAAACAATTTTAAAACTTTATAAAGAACCACGAAAACGGTATACTGTATAGAAAATTATTTTGAAGACCGCAGATGAATTTCGTATGCATTTAAGAATAAATAAGGAATTATTTGATGCATTTAATCGAAGGTTTGAAGTATGCTCGGAATTCAGGAAATTGCGGAAGGATAAGAAAATTAGTCCATTTAAGTATATGGCTGTTTTTTATGGTTCGCCGGTCATGCAGCGTGTTCCTACGGAGATATTGCCAACCGTTTTTATGTATCAATCGAAGCGGTTCAGCACGTAATAGAAAAAGTTAGCCTTCTTAAGTGCCTTACAGATGAGGTCTTTAAATGACTTGTTGAGACCAGAAAACAATAAATATCCAGATATTTTAAAGCAAAAAGAAAGTGTATTTTGTAGAGTGATCGGATAGGCAATTTTGTTTAGTATATACATTATGGTAGGGTGTTTTATTTAGGACGATTAATTTTTCACAGAGTGCTAGCGGGGGTTGAGCTAAGCAAATTCATATCGATTTTAAGAAACCTAAAGCTTGCATTCCTTTTTGTGATGTATATCCTTCGACAAATTTTAGTAAATGCCACCCCCCTTACTCGGGACCTTTTATCTAGAATTCAACTATCACTGTGTAAAAGATTAACCGCCTTAGTTAAAACTTCTGGTACAGAGAGTAATATACTGTTACACCCCACAAAGTGATACAAGCGACATCTATTGGAAATGGAAACAACTTTAGGTTAGTGACATCCTAGTAAACTTTGGGTTCGGAGAACGGAATATTCAGGAAGGTTCTAGGATAATTTGTAGAGTATAAATACGGCGCTACTCACATCCAGGAGGCGAGTCTTAGTTCAGACAGTGAAGTGAACGAAGTAAACTATTTGGATTGCGATAATTAGACGTACAGTACTAGCGAGAACTAAAGAGTTGATTTGATAATTATTTGTGAATGATATAAAAGTAAACAGTAAAGTTAAATAAAAGAAGAACTTTTGAATTATATCTGAAATATTGTGTTTTAAATAATGGACTAAGGCCACGCTCATAACAATGCTTATACTTTCTCCAAGAGCGATCGATGGCTTATTGGTCTCCCTAAAAGAGGCAAGGATGATAACATTGACAGAAAGGGCGACAATTCCAATCTATTCATTGATATATGCATTGGGTTTCCGGGTTCTGTGCAAGACAGCCAAGTGCTGCAAAATTCCTTAATTTTTCCGAAAGTGAAGGAAGGTAAACAAATGTTTATTTTATTAAAGGCAATGCTAAAGAAAGCTTGCTATAGATTACTACCTCTTGGGCCACTCAGCTCTTTCCTGCTGCACTGACATCATACGGGGAAAATAGTCACATTACTGCTACACAGAAAGATTATATATAATAGACGACTAAATTTTTCGCATGTAAAGCGCATCCCAAACAATGCGTGCATTTGTCAAATATTTGGCAGGCGTCTGATTTGAGGAGGTGTGTGTGACCTATAAAGAGGACACTGTAAGGGCGCATTACAAAATTTGACTAAAGCGTATGAATAAAAAACATTCCTCTTTGTAGCACACACACACCTCCTCAAATCAGATGCATGCCAAATATTTGACAAATGCAAGTATTATGTGGTACCGACTTAATAATTGAACACACATTCGGAATATTGAAACAATAGTTGCGGTAATTATACTATTGCAAATTTAATGGGATAGAGAAGTATGCCATTTTTAAGGGCTTGTTGCGTGCTGCACAACATATCGGACCAAAATGATTTTTAGAACTTGGGAAATAAAGTACAAGTTGTTGGGACATTGCTCCCAATTTCAACTGGTTTGACCCACAATGACAGTTTAGCAGGAAAGGCATTTAGGTGTCAAGAAGTTAGTCGATTGTAATAGTTTTATTTTTAATTTGTAAACCATAGGGTCTCATATCTAAATTAAATTAAATTTTAAATTATTTCTTTCTTTAATACATCTAAAATATCCTTTAGCACGCCTAGTTTTTCCTTCTTCAATTCTTCTTTCTGCCTGTAATGCTCTTCCCGTAAGCTCAATGATCTCTCATAAAAATCTTGTCTGACTTCGCTGATGACATTGCGCTCACTCCTAACATCTACCTTCTGGCTTCGTCTGGAAGTGGAACGCGTGTTTGGACTGTCAGGTCGTGCATCAGTGTTTTATGCGGACAGTACACGATCAGTAATAATGTCATTACCAGTAATGTCATTACTTCCGGAAATCTTCTTTCATTACTCTGTCATAATGTTGAAACCTTACACTATCATTAAAAATTACAGTATTTCTTTCAGTATTCATCGAGCCTGAAGTTTATGTATCTTGTGTAAATTATTGTAATGGATCCTCACAGAAAAGCTGGAATTGATATATTTTAGCATTAAGTACAAAGCGAAATTGAAATTTTAAAATTATGTTTTATTATTTGTTCCATACTGATTATCTTAATATATAAAAATCACGTGTCACTGTGTTTATACACGCTAATCTCCGAAACCGTCGAACCGATTTCAAAGAAATTTTGTAAATGTGTTTGGTTGGCTTCAGCTTGAAAGATAGGATAGTTTTGGACACGATATATGGCGCAGTTGTTGAGATCTACAAAACTGCCTGAGAACGCGTCGATGTTGATAGTTGACATTTTTTACACGGCGTTTTCATAAAAATTGCAAATACAAGTTCAAAAAAGGACTAAATCGGGCCACTCTTTCGTAAGGTTGGCATACAAATATGTATGTCGTTTTTAGTGTATATTTAGACAATGATTGACAATGAGTTCACGTAGAGAGCTGAAATTTCGTACGTGATGTTTTAATAGTAATATTAAATAAAATTAAAAAAATTGTCGAAATCGGGTAACCCCTTCTTGAAGTTGCCATACAAAACTTTAGGTTTCACTATACTATATTTGGACACTGCCTCACGCGTCAACGTAGAGAGCTGAAATTTTGTACACGGGCCTTTTATAAAAAAAAAATGTAAATTAAGTTCAAAAATCGGATCAATCTGGTAACTGCTTCGTAGGGTTGCCATACAAAAAATTTTGTACGTGGTGTTTTCATAGCAATGGTAAATAAAATTTTAAAAATGGACTAAACCGGCTACCCCTTCTTCGTGTTGCCATACAAAACTTTTATTTTTCACTATACTCTTGGTAGCTGCCTGAGAAGGCGCCAAGGGTGGAGATGTCATGTCTTGTACACGGTGTTTTCATAAAAATTGCAAATACAGTTCGAAAACGGGACCAATCGGGCAATTCCTTCGTATGGTTGCCATACAAAAATTTCGTGTTTTACTATATTTTTGGGCACGCGTCGACGTCGACGTAGAAACACTCTGGCACACATATGAATGTATGCACGAACACTCATATAGGCACACACACACATACAGAGTGAAATCCTAGAGTACGGAATAACGCGATCGAGTCAGTTAATAGCTTGGATATTATGCATCTTTAACCACTCTACCCCCACCCATCTAGGTATCTATATTATCGCCGGACAACGCCGACGGGCTCCCCCTAGTTAGAATATATGAAAATTAAATTTGTAGCTGATTGAAAAAAATGGTCTTTCTATTTCTGTAATTTTAACGCTATCAAAAAACAAAAAAAGAGGAAACAAAAAACACTCCTTAAGCATCGTTTCCATTAACTCAAATTTTTTCCCAACAATATTAATACAAATTTTCTTACCCAATAATGGTTATCTGAAAAACAGGCATTAACAGGATGTGCGATTCTATCCACCAACTGATTTATTTATTTGAAAAATTAATGCGATAGCATAGTTAGAATATATGAAAATTAAATTTGTAGCTGATTGAAAAAAATGGTCTTTCTATTTCTGTAATTTTAACGCTATAAAAAAACAAAAAAAGAGGAAACAAAAAACACTCCTGAAGCATCGTTTCCATTAACTCAATTTTTTTTCCCAACAATATTAATATAAATTTTCTTACCCAATAATGATTATCTGAAAAACAGGCATTAACAGGATGTGCGATTCTATTCAGCAACTGATTTATTTATTTGAAAAATTAATGCGATAGCAAACAGATACAATCCCCCCCCCCCCCTTCCGCTAAGCAACTAGAATACTACAATCACTAAGCATACAGAAAATGGACAGCTTACCTAGAAGAAAATTTTGCAATGAAATGTTATATCTGTTTCTTCGTATTCTGTGGATCCGTCAGGTCATCAAAGAGGAACATATATGTACATAACACTGACAAGTTTTTCTTCTATAAACTTAGAACTATATCTGCATGTCTGTTTATGCATTGTGGTAATTCACTTTTTTGTATTTCCTCTCCATGGTTAGAAATTTGTTCTCAATTTGGAGCTCGGTAAATGCATAGCTGTTTTCTCATCCAACCAATTTGTTTTCTTTTCTTCGTCTAAATATAATGAAATCTTTGGAAATATTTGTTGTACCATTTACGATTACCTCCGTGTCAGCGGGTGTTGTCCATTCTGCTTCCTCCAAGTTTAGTATTCCTGCCTTAGTAAGGCTTCTTCAAGCATTTCCAGATCGGTATTAGTAGATACATATCTGTTATTATAAATCATGTCATATCGTTATAAAGAACAGTGTTGTTTCAGACATTTCTAATATTTCAGTATCTAAAAATAAATATATTTATTAAATATAGAATAAAATTTAAAAATATATCCCAGAACTTAAAATATTAACTTTTGAAGCAAATCGCACTTACTTTATTTATTTATTATTTTTAAAAAAAATCGCGCTGACAACTGAAAGAATTATATGAAATTACAAATAAAAGAAAAGAATGAAATTACTCATCCAATTTACAGTGTTTAAAATAGTTTACTTTTGTTCAGGAGGGTAATACATTCAACTGCCAAATTTTTCTAGTCCGAGAAGTTACCATACACATTATGGGTAAAATACTTTCGAGCTTTTATAAAAACTTTGAAGCAAACATACAGACCTAATTACAAATTTCTACTGCCTTTTGTGCACTTATTCAGCCTAGCAAGCTTTGAAATACGCAGAATGAACTGAAAATGACAGTTCACGTTAAAAATACAAAAATATTATTTCGAATTTAAGTAGGTACTTAATGCTCTAAGTTGGTGTAGAATATCCATTTGCAATAGCATTTGAAAAATTTGTCGTATTTTAGGCGTATATTCTGAGGTTTATTCATGTTGTGACTCAGGTACCCAATGCCCCGAATCACAACCATTAGCCCAATACATCAATATATTTAAAACAATTCCATTGCACACAATCTTTAATAGATCGTTCGTGTAGATTAACCCATCGAATAAATATGTACTAATATACTGCAATCGTGAGCACTATATCGAACTAACAGTTCATGACATCCACAATTGTGCAACATTAGATCATATGCACTTCTATTAAAAGATCTTATCCCCTATACTAAACACAAATACAAAAGTAAATTAATGTGAAAGAGATTTGATAAAAAAGTAACCAATTACATCCAAATGTAAAATTCTAACCCTGTAACAGGATTCTTACTGGACGCAATTATCGCAGCGAAACGCTTTACTTTTCTCAACAAAAGAATCCGTCTATATATGTAGATATTATTTGTGAAGATTCCATTAGTTTTGTTATACAACTTCTATACGTAAATCAGGTTAGTTGAGTTGAGTTCCCTTAAAGCTTGGTTGACGTAACATTTTGGGTGTTTGCATACGTATATACTTTGGTACAGAATGCATAATAATTTCTTCTAATACTGCCCACTTATTTTAAAGTTTTTAAGTTATTTTATAATATTATGGAAAACAAAATGGCTGTAATTATAGGATATATTTTGCCTTCATCCAGAGGATATTATTGGATTTGAATATTTCATTTGGATTTTTCATGTGTTTTATCAATTTAATTAAATCATTCTGATTTAGTTGTTGGATTTTATTGAATAGCTTTGGAACTTAGATGAAATGTATGTATATAGGGTATAGTATGAACGTTTGTCATTCCGTTTTAATGCAAAGCATACAGAAATCCTTATTAAATATATCATTAATTAATATAAATTGCAATTGTTAATAGTTATAAGTTGAACTTAATTGAAATAGTATTTTCTTTTTATTGAAATCTAATTTGCAAATTCAACATGTAACAATTTATTTTCTATGCACTGTAATCATGATGAAATTGACTATTCTTTATTGCTCAGTAATTTCATTGTTTCATGATCAGTTAGAATTAGCATACCCATGGTCCCAATAAACTTGTTAAACTGTCGACCTTCTAGTTTGAATTTCAATCTATGCGGACCTAACAAATTATCATTAGGACATATTAGAAATTCTAAAGTCGAGCAATCATTGTTCATTTATAATTATTAGTTAATTGAAATAAATAAAAGTAAAGCAAAAGAATCGAATCGAGCAGCTCAGATGCCTTCAGCACCTCTTTAGTTAAAAAGTTATGGATGCGTAGACTCCCAGAAGTTGTCAAATTAGCTTTAATATCCCAAAGTGATAAAGAGGAAACGGTCTTAACCTCTCTTGCAGACAAAATTTGGGAAGCATCCTCAATAAATCAACAGGTTTTATCAATTGACCAAAATCAACCCTTAACACCGAACCATAAATGCAAGCAAATTTCACATCTAGAAAGCGAAATGCAAACAATAAAAGAGATGATCAAAAATTTATATACCGAACGTCGACAAAATAATAACTCTAAGTATTCGCAGCGTTCCAGATCAAGATCAAATAGCAAAAATAGATCAAATAAAAATAAGAACACATGCTGGTATCATTCCACTTTCGGTAAAAATGCTAAAAAGTGTGAATACCCATGCAGTTTTAAAAACAGACCTAAAAATTCCAATACTAGTTCAAAAAACTAAATAATCCGACAGTGACAGCGGCTAGCAGTCGGATGGCTTCCAAATCATGCCGTCTTATTGTTCGTGATTTAGAGAATCAACTGAATTTTCTTATTGACACTGGGGCCGATCTATCGATTATACCGCGTAATCAATTCTACAAAGAAACAATCCTAACTAAAGATATTGTTCTAACTGCAGCAAATGGTACCCCCATTCCAACTTACGGTAGTAAGCTTCTCAAAGTCGATTTCGGACTTCGTCGAGATCTAATACATCCATTTGTAATCGCTGACGTCAGTAAACCGATAATAGGCGCTGATTTTCTGCACAAATTCCGAATACTAGTAGACATCAAGAACAAATGTTTAATTGATTCTACTACCAATCTCACAACTACAGGATATTTCTCAAAGACAAAAATCCAGTCACCTTGCTACTACTCAATCGACAACGACTATGCAACCCTTTTACGCAATTTCCCAGCATTAGTTCAGCCCACTAATTTTAAACAACCATTACTTCATAGTGTCCAACATCATATTGTAACTGAAGGTCCATTACCATACTCAAGATCCAGAAGACTTGATCCATCTAAACTGAAGGCGGCTAAATTGGAATTTCAGCATATGATTGATCTAGGAATTTGCCGGCCATCTTCGTCGCCCGTCTTCTCGCCATTACACATGGTGAGCAAAAAGAATTGTGAGGATTGGAGGCCTTGCGGTGACTACAGGCGCCTCAACGCCGCAACCGTGCCTGATAGATATCCCATTCCTCACATTCAAGACTTTTCCATGCAACTCCATGGATGCACTATTTTTTCAAAAATTGACTTGATCAGGGCCTACCACCAAATTCCTGTTGCACCTGAGGATATACACAAGACAGCAATTATAACACCGTTTGGCTTGTTTGAATTTTTAAGAATGCCTTTTGGCTTAAGAAATGCCAGCCAAACATTTCAACGCTTCATAAACCAAGTAACTCAAGATTTAGACTTCATCTTTGCATATATTGACGACTTACTCATCGCAAGTAAAAACGAAAACGAACACAAAAACCACTTGCGAATACTATTCCAACGACTTTCTGAATACGGTTTAACGTTGAAACCAGCAAAATGTATCCTTGGAGCAACCACTTTAGACTTTCTTGGACACACCATATCAGCAAAAGGTGTGAAACCATGCAAAGACAGAGTCGAAGCAATCACGAACCTTCCTCCCCCATCATCAATAAGAAAAATTCAGCAATTTGTCGGTATGGCAAATTTTTATCACCATTTCATACCAAATCTAGCCAAATTGCTGTCACCAATATACTCTCACTTAGCAGACTTGATAAAATACAAGAAAAACAAAAACCACTTTTCTTGGCCTAATCATTGCGACAACGCATTTAACAATGTTAAGAAAGCCTTAGCCGAAGCCACCCTTCTCACATATCCAGTAGAGGAGGCACAGCTAAGCCTAAACACAGATGCTTCTGACATCGCAATAGGCGCCGTTCTCCAAAAATATCTGCAAGATTCATGGCAACCACTTGCCTTTTTCTCTAAGAAGCTATCACAAGCACAACGCAAATATTTAGCGTTTGATCGAGAGTTACTAGCAATCTACTTATCTATCAAACAATTTCGCTATCTCGTTGAGGGACGTCATTTCAAGGTATACACTGACCATAAACCGCTGGTAAAGGCGATCCAATCGAAGACAGAGCACAGTCCCAGACAAAGCCGACATCTCGAGTTCATATCTCAGTTCACAACAGACATCAAGCATATTTCAGGCAAAATTAACTCTGTCGCTGATTTACTCTCTCGACCTTCATGTGATGAGGTAAATTTTCCTCCTGTAACTCTTAAGTCTTTGTCTGACGCACAACGTGACGATCAAGAATTAAATCAGTATCTATCGACCAATAAAAACAACTCCAAGGTAAAACTAATCTTGGTCGAAATTCCAATTACAGGTGAAAAGCTCTGGTGCGAAGTAAGCTCTGGAAAGAACCGCCCCTTTTTACCTAAGTCTTTCCGTAAGACTGTGTTCAATATCCTGCATGACCTTTCTCATCCAGGAATTCGCGCAATGCGTAAAAACATCACCGCTAAGTATTTTTGGCCCTCAATGAACAGCGACATTAACCAATGGACTCGAATATGCATAGCTTGCCAAAAGTCTAAGATTCAACAACATACTAAATCTGAAATTGGAAACTTCAAGCCTCCATCTCAGAGATTTGAGCACGTACACGTAGACATCGTAGGACCACTACCACTCTCGAACAGTTTCTCACACGTGCTCACAATAATTGACACATTCACTAGATGGCCCGAAGCGATCCCTATAAAAGACACCTCAGCATCAACAATTGCTAAGAAATTCGTCCATAATTACATCGCTCGTTTCGGTGTTCCTCTCAGCATTACGACCGATCAAGGAACGCAGTTTGAATCCAAACTTTTCAAAGAGTTTACGGATCTGCTACGCTCTCATCGAATACGTACAACAACGTACCATCCACAAGCTAATGGCATGGTTGAAAGAATGCACCGTCAACTTAAGGCTTCAATCATGGCTCGTAATAATACCACCAACTGGAGTGACGAGCTACCTTTTGTGCTACTGGGAATTCGCACAGCAGTACGTACAGATATGGAATGTTTACGGCCAAGGCCTGAAAGTCCCAGGCGAGTTCTTCATAGAGCAACCGACAAACGACAACACGACCCCCTCCGAATTTGTAAAAACACTTAAAAATAACATGCGCAACATAAAGCCAGTCGCTTCACGGAAAGTCATCAATCAAAAGATCAATGTACCAGATATATTAAATACAACCAATTTTGCTTTTATTCTTGTTGACAAAGTCAAAGCAAGTCTTCAAAAACCTTATGAAGGTCCGTTTAAAGTAATAAGACGGTTCCGTAAACACTTTGTCGTCGATGTTAATGGAAAAAACCAAACGATAAGCATTGACAGATTAAAACCAGCTCATATTATCTCAAATATAACCTATGCTTGTACAAAACAATGTCAAATTAAATCAGTTAAATTCAATATCCAAAATTAACATTTTTTTTTGTCTTTCTAATAAATGCGTTTCACTGGAAGGGGAGTATGTAGTGATCTTAAATATCACTTCTGTTTTTGAATTTTAAAGAAACCTAATCTCAATATTTGAATTCAAAATTCTACCGCCATATTTTGTACTAAATTCGATGCCAAAGAAATCCACTGAACATTCACAAGCGGATGGTCAAAGACCGAGTCATGTGACCCAGAAACACACACACACAGTAGTAATGCCCTTATCAATGTCTAATCTTTGAGTTCATCGCTGTCGAGTTAGTCACTGCCAGTGAGCGCTGTCCGGTATCTAAAAAGGTCTTAATTGAAATTAGATTGCCAATGTAAAAAGTTTTTGCTTAAAGTTTTATTTCTTAAGTATTGTTCATCTGAAGTATTAATAAATTAAGTTTTGTTTTAACCGCTGCGTTATAATTTCGGCTGAGCCCCAACAGAGTCTTTGTCTTCGTCACTCGAGAGTATGGAGATGGATTGGTAAATCAAGGCAAATTATTTATTTAATGAAATTTTAATGGATTTTTTTGTATACTTAAGGTTGATTTGGATTTAGACCAACTGGAAGTAAGTAGTATAATACGCCGATATTTATTTTATATAGATATATCTATATTATATTACTATATTACTATATCTAATTTAAGCGCCCGTCAACTCGCACTCATTCCCTACGGAGAATTGATCCTACATTATCTCGTACAGTTCCTTGCATGCGAAATCCTCTCACGCACGCATACATTCAGATGTCTAACTAATCTATCAGTGCCGGCCTATTATCCTATCTAATTATCAATCACTCATATTCTCACAATGCAAGAGAACAATGCAAGAGAATGGATGCATGCAGATACGTTCACTCATGAGTGCGAGAAGACAGAGCTAGGATATTGTAAGCGCAAAAAAGGATTTCTTTTGCGTGCTTTACAGATCGGCCAACCTACTAGGTCACTGTCCCCAGTCACTGCCGACATATCCCAGCCATGTTTGTCTTACCTGTGGTAGTTCCAAAACCTTGTTTCAACCTATTGTCTGCCAGTCGGTCCTCCATCTCCAGCCCACCGCGTTACCGGGTCGAGCCTTAACAAGTTCTTGATTCATCAACCGTAATACTACAATCGCTCCCAATCGAGCCACCTCCTTACGAAGCCCCAGACAATATCGCTCCTAATCGAGCCACCTCCTCCTTGGGCCACTGTCTTACAGCAGCACGACAGCCGCAGATACGATCGCTCCTAATCGAGCCACCTCCGCATGAGGCCACTGTCCTCGCGACAGCAACAACCAAAACAGTAAAAAGTCCAAAATAACCGAAATATCAAGTATTATTCTGAAAGATAAACGATACCTCGAATATCTTTATTATCTATAGGTACATTTGTCATATGACTTCATTGTGTCATTTCTTGTATAGTTACGACCATTGGGTGATTAATTCTTTCTTTAATTTATTATTAATTAATTCTTAATTTATTTAGTTTAGTATCTCTCTCTTTTTCTTTCTTTCTTTTTTTTTCCTCCCGTTGTTCTTATATATATGTTCCTAGGAATCTGTTATTCCTTCATGTCGGAATTAGCATCAAGCGTCGTCGCCTCGTCAAAATCTAAGTCCTCCACGGCTTCATTCGTTCTGCTGCCTGTATTGCTTCATAAGGTTTCTGCGACACCTTAAATGCTTCCGTGTCGGTGATTACATATCTGTTCCTATCCAGTACGGCCTTGACCTTGTACGGCCCTCTAAAACGCGGTTGTGTTTGTGAATGACCCGTTGCTGGTGGCTCGTGTCTGATTAACACCAGTTCACCTTTCGTATTTTGTACTTGTCGCTGTTGTTTTTCAGCTATGCGCCCTAAAACTCTTTCCTTTAGTTCTGATAACGGTAGGTTGTCTTCCTCCTCTTCTTCAGTTAGATGGTGCAACGCCAAAATCAATTTGTTTTTCAAAATATCGTGCGCCTCGTATGTCAAAACCAACTTCTGAGGCGTAATTTGTGTTCTTGAGTTTTTTAATGTATTTAGTGCCCATTGAATTGCCTTGATGTTTTGATCCCAATCTCTCCCTTCGGTGTCCTTGCTCATTGAAGCAATGGACGTTTTTATTGTCCGGAAATATCTCTCAATCTGGCCGTTGGAGCGAAGAGTTTTCACTGTGGTGTTGATATGTTTAATCGAGCTCTCTTCACAATATTTGTCGAATTCGCGGGACGCGGTACCTCTGTCGGTTCCGATATTATGAAGGATTCCGTAAAATTGACTGATGTGGCCAATAGTCGAATGATACTTCGGCTATTCGTTGTTTTAACTGCCCTTAAGAATACTAATTAAGAGAAGGAATCAACTTTTCCCAGGAGGTGCAAATTCCCACTCTTGCTCTTTGGGAATGGTCCCAGATGATCGATGTGTACGGTGTAAAATGGGATAGCGCGCCGTTCTGGTGCATGTAGCTGATAATTTGTTTCATCGTTGCCTCGCTTATTATACAAGCAGTCAATGCATGCTGCAAGATATTTTCTTACTGTCGGTTTCATGTGTGGGAACCACACGTACTTCCTCAAGATTTCAAGAGTATGGTCCAGTCCGGGATGGCCTCGGTAATCGTGTGCTGCACGGATTATGCGCCATCGAGCTCCTCTTGGAATATAGAAACGATTGCCTGTGGATGTCTTCTTGAAAACGCATTGGTTCTCTAATGTGAAATTTTCCTTAACTTCGTCTTTTCTCTCCGATCGCAGAAAGTTGCCGTCAAGAATCTTCCGCATTTCAACTATTTCTGGATCATCTTTTTGGAGGGTAGTCAACCAGTCTTCGTCTGGGGTTCCTATTGCTAACATCATACCCGTTACGTCTGTGGACTCCTCCGAGCAAGAGCATCTGCGTGAACTAATCTACCCGCCGCGCCGGTCTAAACACTAAGTCGAAATCATGTTCGGAGATTTTCTGCCACCAACGGGCAATTCTGGGTACAACGTCCTTCTTTGCTTGCGTTTTCCGTAGCGAATTGCAGTCTGTCACTACTTTGAACTTGCGATGAAGTAGATAGTGTCTGAATCTTTGCAGAGATTCTACCACAGCGAGAGCTTCCAGCTCATAACTGTGATATTTCGCTTCGCATAGGGTTGTAGCTCTACTGAAGTAAGACACTGGCCGTAGTTCTCCTTCATTCTTCTGCATCAAGATGCCGGCGATTCCATGACTACTCGCGTCGGTGCGTATTTCGTGCTCCGTTCTTTCATCGTAAAAGGCTAAAACCGGTCTTTTGCTCAATAACTGCTTGAGCTTTTGAAAGGCCATTTCGGTCTCTTCTGTCCAGACGAAGGAAATATCTTTCTTTAACAGGTTATGTAGTGATCGAGTTATTAATGAAAATCCCGACGGAAATAACCAGCGAGTCCCAAGAACTGCTTGACTTCCCTCGTATTTTCTTCTCTTTTTTTATGATTCTATTTTTGAAGTTTTTCTTGAACTAGGTGTTATACCATTTTTCGAAATCTCGTGGCCGAGGAATTGTAGCTGTCATTTGAAGAATTCACACTTTTTAATACTTAAGGTGAGACCTGCCTTCCTGAGTTCGTCGAATAACTGCTTTAATGTTTTAATGTTTTCCTCTAAGGTTACCGATGGTATCAAAATGTCGTCCATAAATGCGATAATTTTCCCGTTCTCGATGTTTTCCGTTACTTTACTCATGAGCCTCATAAAGACCGCCGGAGCGTTTGTCAAACCAAATGGTACTCGCAAATATTCATAATGGCCTTCGGGCGTAACGAATGCCGTCAGATGTCTGGAACTGTCTGCTATAGGGACTTGGTGGTATCCACTTAATAAGTCCAAGGTGGTAAAAAATCCGCTTATGGGCCCACATATTTAACGTTTCCTCGATGTTGGGAATGGGAAATGTTTCTCGAGGGGTAATGGAGTTAAGTTTTCTGTAGTCGACGCACATTCGATAATCGTCATTCTTTTTCTTCACAAGCAGTACTGGGCTTGCATATTCTCATGAAGAAGGTTGAATGATTCCTAATTGCAAAAGTTCGTAAATTTTGTTTTTTAACACCGATTTTAATCCGTAAGGAACTCTATAAGGCTGGTACCGAATTACTTTTTTCTCATTCAATTTTATGTTCATCTCTATTAAGTCGGTTTCACCTTATTCACTCATTTCCTGGGCAAAACAATCGCGATATTCTTTGATTTAGTTAATCAGCATAACTCTATGTACTTCTTCGGTTTCCTCAGCTATATTGACGTTGGATGGTTGTATTTCGGTAGCGGTGTACTGCTTTTTCACCTCTGGTTGGAGCTGTATGATGATAAACTTTTTCCAACTTTTTACTATTTCTATCTCTGGTCGATCTACGTAATTTCTTCCGACTATCATAGGAACGTTTTGAGCTTCTCCTTTTACTACCATGATTTCGATTGGAAAGTTAATATCGCCGATTTTCACTTGCTGGTTAATTTTTCCTACTACATCGGTTTTTTGATTGCCAAATCCGATCAATTTTATCTTACTCTTTTCCATAAGCCAATTATTTGCTCGGACAATATCTTCCTTGATGGTAGTGCATTCACTCCCTAGGTCGAAATAAGCCAGGACCGGAACACCTTCCACTTGAACCACTTTGTGGTATTTATTTTTCTCCATCAGAGAGGAATCTCGCGTAGTACTAAGTACTTGCTTGCTCTTACATTCACTCGAAGTATGACCCGTTTGCTGACAGCGGTAGCAACGTAGATCTCTTTGTTTACAGTCCTTTGCGTAGTGACCCGTTTTTTTGCACTTGAAGCAGATTATGGTCGATATACTTCCCTTGCAGTCGTTTTCTTTAAATTCTCTTTTTATGTTATTATGTGGCCGGACTCCGCTATTGTTTTTATTATCATAAAAGTTACTACGGTTACGGTGTGTTTTTTTAATCATTCGTGGATTCCAATGGACTCCTGACGTAGATGGTTCATTTCTTTGTGTTATTCTAGTGCGTGTTTGATTCTGCTTCAAGATTTCTTCGAAGTCCTTGATGGTCTTTAGTACCTCTGGTATTGTATCGCATTGTGATGCCATTAGTACGTTAATTAAATTTTGATTCTGAAGTCCTGATTTTATATAACGTATCACCAATCAGCCAAATTTATCTGTCTTCCCATGGCAGCGACTTTATAAACGTATTCCTCGATGGTTTCATTCGCGAGTCGTTTTCTCTCAATTATGCTCAAGAGTATCGAAGCATCATCTTGTCCAATTGGGAAGCTCTGTTGAAGTTGAAGCTTGAACTCTTCATACGTTTTGATCATGTCGCGTCGTGATTGATACCAGTCGCGTGCTGTTCCTCCTAGACGAAGAGTTGCGTAAAATATGGTAGTACGGTCATCTCATTCGTATAGCGTTTGGAGACTGTTAATGGTTTCGATGCAATGCTTAGCAACGACACCGCTATGCGAAGGATTATATTCCCTTATCAACGTTTCAATCTCACGAAGACCGATTTTCACTGGATTTTTTTCCTTGAATGTGGAAACCCCAACTATTTCTTTCGAGCTACCACTACAACTTTGACACCGTTCTTTTTGTAAAAGTGCCCTTTTCCGTTTTAAAAGGTCGTTCTCCCATCTCAACAGCTCCACTTCAGAGGGAGAAGTTTTATTTGTCACATCCACAAGTACATTTTCCCCCTGCCCTTCGCTGTTCTGGGTATTTTCGTTGCCTGTTCTACGTTCATTTTTATACGATTGTTCTTTACGTTATTTTAAATTACCACTATTATTTATATTTTCTTTTTATGTTATCCGTACTATCTACCATGTACCGATTTTCTAAAATACTGTCATTAAGCCCGTCGATATATTCGAATTATTCGCTAATGTGATTATATGTACGTCTTTTCATTGAAAGTAGCTACTAATATTCAAAATTAACTAAGGGTATTATTATATGATTATTATTATTAATTTCCCGATTGAATCGTGTAGTTAGTCTTTTAATATCCCTTTTTTCTTTATTTATGGCCACAAATATTAATTTTTTGAACAGATCATAACATATACAAAAAAAATAAAATCACCGACCTTTTTTTTTCTTTCGCTGAGTCGTTACTGCTTTCTTCCTTTTCGCCCCTTATTTTCATATATAAAAATAAATGATGACGCCACCACAGGTAGTTCCTTCTTATGCTCCAGGTAGATGCGCGTACGTTCACTCGCCTTAGTGTTGGTGATGTATGCAATATCTCACTATCACTCGCTTATTTCCTATTATAAGGAACAGGAATTGCACTTAAATTATTTCTTGTTCATTCGAGGATTTTTCGTTGTGCCTTTGTTCTAGCAATATTAGAATGGTGGACGTTTCTATGTACGCGTTCTTCACTATCCGGTTTTTCTGTTACACACACACTTCTATCTTTTTACCTGCGTGATCCTTAAGATGTTTGCAAGGGGTATATTTGCGAAGCGCACAACCCAAAATTTATCTAGTCAAAAATAGTTTGCGAAACGCACACCTATTGTTAAGGGATTACGCATTGTTCTAGCACATATCTTTACCGGCTTTAAGTAATATACCCACGTAGGGTGTATTTACCAAGCCAAGACCCTCGAGAATACTTCACAAGCCATGAAACAGACTCCCCCCCCCCCTCTTCCACATGCGAGGCCCAACGTAGTTCTTACATTCTAAAATATTTGCAGTGTTCTTATGTAAAAGTTACAAAAGTTTGATTTGAATAGCTCCTCCGCCCTAAACTACTATTCATACAGAAAAATGGCGTTCTGTTAATATTAGGCTTTGCTTTTATATCTTCCGAATTGTAATAAAATGTTCTTACCTTGCCTAACAAAATTATTTAAAAAAAATTATTTTAACCAAATGACTACGATTCCTCAAAGAAAAATTCTCAGCTGAGTAATCATTGTAATGTCGTTGTGCTGTCATGGCATGCCGTGGGCTGATGATATCGCATGCCTACAGATTCGGACTACGGCTGCACATACACACATGCAATTATCACTCAGCTGAGAGGTATTGTGCGTAAAATTGTAATGTTACTTTGTAATCAAAACTATTTTATTATTTTGTTAAGTAAGGTAGGTATATAGGAAGTGTAGCCTTTGGGAAGGTAAGGAACCAAGCTTTAAATTAAGTAATTATGTAAGTAAGTAAGTAAGTTAAGTAATTATGTACTTCTATTTGATTTTTTCGCAAAATAATATTTTAAAACTTTGCGTATAGTACGATTACAGTAATTTGTTTAAAACCTGATATAGACATAACCCTCACCGACTGCAATAGAGGCACAATTCAAAATTTGCGAAATTTGTGCCAATGGCCGAGCTTAAATTAGAAAAAAATTATAGCAATGGAAAAAATACAACAAAAATGTGTAATACAGTCAGAAATTTTCCATCTTAGAGTTAATACTCTTAATGACTTAAAATTAGCCGTCGCTAATCTTCAGGAGAAATTGGCAAGGTATAATTCAAAGCTTCAGCCTCTATTTGAATATATTTGAAAAAAATTGTTTCTGATATTACATAAAAAGAGTATTTTGAATTTCTTAAATTATCATTTAATAATATAAATATTAATAGCATTGTAATTGTTAGATAATAAAATATTGCTAATTTTGTCCAAAGAAATTTGGAGCAATATTCTTGTCAAGAGAGAGTTTTTGTGAAACCCTCTTTAAATGCATATATTATCTGATGAAAGAAAAATGTTTAAATTAAACCGAATATTATATTCTAATGTAAGAAATGTGTGAACCAAAAAATATTTAATTTGTGTTTTTGAATATTCGAATAAAGCTAAAAACTGTTTATGAATTTCATTTGACATCTTCTGGATATGAAAAATATTTCCCAAATAAATCCGTTATGGTTCGGAAGCAATTCTTATTGCAAATTTCGTTCGAAAATAATTGGGACCGAACGTATGCGAAACTTCAGTTGAATTGAAAATTTTTAGATATAAAGGGTTGATTCTTTAATAAATATCGCCTATTCATTTGACTCGATTTCATTTCGATCAAATGGGATATTTTTTTTTTAATCTACTTGCATTACGATTTCTACTAGAGTAAGAAACCTTTTACAGAAAGAAGAAAAGTTCTTCAACTACAATAAAACCGTAGATCTAAAGGCAGAAACACATCCAAGCAAGGCTCAGGCCTGGCCTCTCTCAGGCTTCCTCGCAGCTCGCCTCAAGGCTTGCCTCAAGGAAATGAAAATAAAATGATACCACCAGGCTCGGTGCTGTCATTTTAATTTTGTTAGTACATCTGTTGACAGAAGTATGCCTGAGAGAGGAACATTGAGCAAAGCACGCTTTGCGGCTAGGCCTTGAGGCTAGCTGCTGGCTTGGCTTTGTGTTGCATCATTTAAAAACCCGTGTTGGAAATATTGACAACACCTCGAGGAAGCCTCCTTTTGGTGTATTCTTATACTCATGGTGCCTAGGAAAAAATTATTGTAATTTGCATAATATAATAATATGTGGAAAAAGTCCCCATTAATTCCCCTTTTCGAGAGAATTTTAGCCCCAACAACCTTCCCCTTTTCGAGAGAATTTTAGCCCCAACAACCTTCCAACCTACTGTAATTTATGCCGGATTCTCTGATGGTTTTGGGAAAAATAAGAATTTTTATTTGACTGACAGACATTTTACACCTCTTTACAGCAAAAGCAAAATTTATCTTTTTCTTAAAAAATTGAGGTAGTGTGTATTATGAATAATTTGAAAGGATTTTGAAGTTATTCAATAAAATTTTGCAAATAATTGAATGGAATCAATTATGCGTAAGTATATCTTACTACATGAAAGAAGAATATATGAAAGGAAAAAATTATAAATTATTAATAATAATTGTTTAATAATACTGTTACGTGCCACAAAGTGACACAAGCGACATCTGTTGGAAATGGAAGCAACTTTAGGCTAGTGAAATCTTAGTAAACCTTGGGTTCGGAAAACGGAATATTCATGAAGGTTCTAGTATAATTTGTAGAGTATAAAAACGGCGCTACTCACATCCAGGAGGCGAGGATTATTTCAGACAGTGAAGTGAACGAAGTAAACTATTTGAATTGCGATAATTAGAAGTACAGTACTAGCGATAACTATAAAGAGTTGATCTGATAATTATTTGTGAATTTGTGAGAGTAAACAGTAAAGTTAAATAAAGAAATCACTTTGGAATTATGTCTGAAATATTGTGTTTTAAATAACGAACTAAGGCCATGCTCGTAACAACTGTTGTCAGAAGTAAAATAAAATCGCGAAATAAAGTGGTGGAATTTGACTTTGAAATTGAAAAAGTGATTAATTTTGTGAAATCGTGAGTAAAAATTCCGAAAGATAATTTTTTATTAAACTGTGAGTGAATTACAAAAGACGCAATAAAGGGGCGCAAACAAGAGGAGCTTCGCATACAGGAATTGAAAGTGGAGTTGGGGAAGCGGTCATTGCAAACGACAGGTCTAAAGAATGTTCTAGTCGAGCGACTTAGACAGAATCCTGAGACATACGATTTCGAGGAATAACCAGAAACTGAAGAAAAGCCTGCGATGAACATAGAACAGCTTTTGGGGACTTTAATGACCAAAATGGAGCTTTCAACCCTGCAAGTGAAGAATGCTCTTGAGGAACAAAAGAATGCTTTTGAGGTACAAAAGAATTCTCTAGAAGCCCGTTTGGACGAACAAAAGAATGCTTTTGATGAACAAAGGAATTCTCTCGAATGCCGTTTAGATGAGCCGAAGAAATCTCTGGAGGAACAAAAGAATTCTCTGGAATCACGTTTAGATGAGCACAAGAAATCTCTGGAGGAACAAAAGAATGCTTTTGAGGAACAAGAGAATGCTTTTGAGGAACAAAAGAATTCTCTCTAATCGCTTTTAGATGAGCAGAAGAAATCTCGAGAGGAACAAAAGAATTCTCTCGAATCCCGTTGGGATGAACAAAAGATTTCTTTACAGAATTGTCTAGAAACTTGGTTGGAAGAACAGAAGAATTTTCTGAAAAATTCATTAGACACACAAAACGTGAAAATTGAAGAACTGCAGCAGGAAGTGTTGGAAGTTCAGCAACAACTGTCGGAAGTTAAACAACAAGTGTCGGAAGTAGAACAAAATGTCACGGAGCAGCTTGATAACTTTAAAGCAGATTTGGAGAGGATAAAGCATCGAAAACCTAGACACGAAGGAATTGAAATATTCGGTACAGGCAGAATGAAACCTCCAATATTTGATGGACAAAGTTCGTGGCATATTTTCAAGAGACAATTCGATGCAGCTTCCGAAGTAAATGGATGGAGCGATGCAGACAAAGCTACAACTCTGGTATTAACACTTCAAGTTCCTGCGTTAGAGTTATTACAAACTATACAGATTGAAAAGCAACGTGATTACATTTCCCTAGTACAGGCGATAGAATTACGTTATGGAGATGAACACATACAGCAAGTTTATCGCCTGCAGTTACGCAACAGGACTCAAAAGCATGGCGAGTCACTACAACAACTGCAGGCTGATGTGGAAAGATTAGCTTATCTTTCGTACTCTAGCGTAAATGGGGATTTCCTTAATGAAGAGGCAACAGAAGCATTTGTGAACGCTATTGCATATCAAAGTTTACAACAAGCGTTAAGGCTAGCAGGAAAGAAATCAACGGCAGAAGCACTAGCCTATGCATTAGCATACGAATCTGCCAGACAAGCTTCTCGGAGTACAGTACGAGCGAGAAAAATTTCGGTGGGTGAATGTACTTGCAATAGAATGCAGTCATCTCAGAACACTCCTTCACGTGGTATTCTTCGATGCTGGAATTGTAATAGACCGGGCAATCCCCAAAGGGACTGCGTAAAACGCCGACGAATGAAAGCGTTAGAAAAAGGGCAAAGATATCGAGCTAGGCAAAGATATCCAGCTAGGCAGCAGACTCGCAGCAAAATGCCGTCATCAGAGCGCACTCCTTCGCGTGGTCTCCTTCGATGCGAAAAATGTAATAGACAGGGGCACCTTCAAAACGACTGTATGAAACGAGGACGAATGACATTATCAGAAGAAGAAGGGAGAAGATGGCGAACTAGAGAGCAAGCTTTTCGTGGAGAGACTAGGCGGCAACCTCATAACTTTGAGATCCCATACCACAAAGGAGGTATCGATGGAAACGCAGAAGCCTTTTCCCAACATCCATGCAATCCTAAATGGATACATAGCGGACGGATGGAAGAAAAAGATGACGATGACTACGATGACGATAACGACAGTCGAAAGAAGAAGGGAAAGATACCCAAAGACGATGATGACTACGGCGATAAAAATAAAAAGGAGAAAGGAAAGAAATCCAAAGCCGAGGATAATGAAAAAAAGGAAAAGACGAAAAGTAAATGGTCTACGTATGCTGATAATGACGATGGTAAGGGTATAATGAAGATCGGAAAAGGTAAAGACAAAGGTGATGATAAGAAGCGCAAAGGCGGTAATGACAAGGATGAGAATGGTGATAAAAAGGACAAGAAACTTAAGGACAGAGGAATCAAAGGCAATGATGGTGAGGATGATAAGAGACGAAGGAAAACTAAAAGCATGGAAGAGTGCTTCAACAGAACATTAATCGAACGTCTAAGAAAGGTAGTCAACTATAATCAGCGCTATTGGGATCGACATATTCCTATATTTCTAATGGCTTATATATCAGCTGTTTACAATTCGACCGGACAAACCCCAGCAAAGGTCATATTCGGAAGGGAGATGCGTTCACCTAGCCACCTCAAGTTTTGTATACCCAGAGGCGAACAAAAGATTCCAGAAGACTACGCAACCGAGCTCAGACAACGACTAGCTGATGTTCACGCGGCCACGAGACGTTTTCCAAAATTACGACTGCAGTGGGAAACTAGAAATAATAATATGGTATACAGGATTCAGCGCGGTACAAGAGGCAAAAGGAAAATCGTTCACCTGGATCGACATCTGTTGGAAATGGAAGCAACTTTAGGCTAGCGACACCTTAGCAAACCTTGGGTTCGGAAAACGGAATATTCATGAAGGTTGTATTATAATTTGTACAGTATAAATACGGCGCTACTCACATCAAGGAGGCGAGGATTATTTCAGACAGTGAAGTGAACGAAGTAAACAATTTGAATTGCGATAATTAGAAGTACAGTACTAGCGATAACTATAAAGAGTTGATTTGATAATTATTTGTGAATTTGTGAGAATAAACAGTAAAGTTAAATAAAGAAAGAACTTTTGAATTATATCTGAAATATTGTGTTTTAAATAACGAACTAAGGCTACGCTCGTAACAATACTTAATTTCTTTAACAACTAAATAAAGCTAATTATTATTAATGTTGTTGGCGAATAAGTGATTTTTTTAAATTGATAAACGCTACAATCTTCCGGCTGGAACCAGCAACAGCTCACTATTAAAAAAATGAGCTATGCTTTCAATGTTTGTCATCATGCTTGCGTGGTTGAAACTTAAATATAATTGATCGATTTTTCTGTGGTGGGGGGGGGGCACCGGTTTAACTTTACTTGTGTCTCTACCTGGCTACACCCATGATCCCACCTATATGAAAGAAGAAAACAAATGTTTTTTATAACAACTAAGAGAATAAAGAAAAACTTACCATAGGCATAAATGCCTATTCCATAATCGGAAAATAATGTCACCCGAAATGATAGAACTGCTGGGCCCGAGTAGGAGTGTCTTGTCCCTAAGCAATCAAACTCTTCGTTCTCGACAAATTCACAACTTTTACTTAATTCACTGATTTCACTAATGATTTGACTTTAACTTTATCTAACTATTAGCGCAACGATTCCTTCATTTTATCCGCACACTCTCTTATATCTTCTCCTTTCCTTTGTCGACATGCTAACATCTCTGTCCGTAGCTAGCTGAATAATTTCCGCGACATGTAGGCGGCTGTGATTGACTTCTGCATTGCTTGTAAGTCCTTCGGCTCATCAGAGCTTATCAAGTAGTAAGCATATTCGATACTTCACACACTTCATGCCTTGTTCTGCGGTTTCTCCACATCATGTCGGCACGTATTAAGACACTTTGTCCATGCTTCTTTCATATGTTTCATATATTGTATAAGCCATGCGTTTTTGTTGTTGCCTGCAATCGTTAAATCCCACTTTCTACTGCCCTTTCTTCTCATAACTTGTACATACATATATGTTTAACTCAAATCGTCGACATCAACAAACTTCCGCGAAAAATGGTGCACTTTGAGACACTTACACAATATATATATATATATTACATATAATAATTTGGTGCACCTCAAGGTATATAGAAGACAAGTACTGGCATTAAAATTTTGAAACATTGCAGCTGTGACGTAATTCTGTGACTAATGTATATACATTTTTATAAGAAAAACTGAGACAAGAGAGAGAGAGTGTTGTGTTCTCTGTACCGAACTTTTCTATACATTTCACGATATATCGTCATGTAATGGCGGAACGTGGTTCATAATGGGAATACCTTGTATTCTATATACCTTGGTTTCACCCCATTACAGGAATAAGCAATGCATATGGGTCCATGTCAGCCGGGTAGTACAGACTCGACGTACACCTCAGTAATACTCGCACAGCATACGGAGCCGACATCCGATAAATCACCAAACGTAGTTTCTTCAGCCCGTAACTCCACGTAATACGGTATACAGAATGACAAGTATGATCGCCTGGGCTGTCAAGTGCATGTGACGTCATGCACATCGATTCTTAAAAAGGGAAAAATTAAGTGTTAATAATTATGTAAATTTATTCCACTGGATCCGTTTAAAATATTGAAATAAATGCGATTTTGATTAAATTTGGTAGTTTTAAGTTCCTCTCAAGGAAATCAGATTGTATTAAAATAAAGTGCCACGAAAGTTTTATCAATAAAATAAGACTGTAATACCTACAATTTGCAACTGATTCTTTAATATCCTTTTATTATTTCTATAGTGAAACTATTTAATGGCAATGGAAATTTTCTCAAATAGAAGGATAGAAGGCAAATTTGGAATGCATCATAGCGATGTGTAAAAATTTGCAGTGAGTGGCAAATTAAAATCTGAAATACGATGCTAATAATTTTCCTTCAATTTCTATTTCATATAAAATGGAAAAAATTCATGAGTTGAAAAATGATATTACGTGTATAAATCCATTCCCTTTACAGAATTAATATGATAGAAATGTGAAAAGTTTACTTAGTTTAACATTTTAAATTGATGCAGTTGAATAAATTTACAAACAAATTGAAACTATTGTTACGTGCCACAAAGTGAATCAAGCGACATCTGTTGGGAATGAAAGCAACTTTAGGTTAGTGTCATCTTAGCAAACTTTGGGTTCGGAGAACAGAATATTCAGGAAGGTTCTAGGATAATTCGTAGAGTATAAATATGGTGCTCTGACAGCTAGGAGGCGGAGTCTAATTTCAGACAGTGAAGTGAACGGATAGCGATAATTAGAAGTACATTACTAGCGATAACTATAAAGAGTTGATTTGATAATTGTTTGTAAATGTTATAAAAGTAAATAGTGAAGTTAAATAAAAGAAAGAACTTGTTGATGATATCTGAAAAATTGTGTTTTAAATAACGAACTAAGACCACGCTGGTAACAACTGGTGCCAGAAGTGGGATAAAATCGCGAAATAAAGTGGTGGCATTTGACTTCGAAATTCAAAGAGGGATTAATTTTGTGAAATCACGCAAGAATGGGACGCAAACTAGAGGAGCTTTGCATACAGGAATTGAAAGTGGAGTTGGGTAAGCGGTCATTGCAAACGACAGGTCTAAAAAATGTTCTAGTCGAGCGACTTAGACAAGCGTTGATAGAGGAAGAAAAGAATCCTGAGACATACGTTTTCGAGGAAGAACCAGAAACTGAAGAAGAGCCTGCGCTGAACATAGAACAGCTATTGGGTACTTTAATTAGCAAAATGGAGCTTTCAACCCTACAAGTGAAAAATGCTCTTGAGGGACAAAAGAATGCTTTTGAGGAGCAAAAGAATTCTCTAGAATCCCGTCTAGATGAACAAAAGAATTCTCTAGAAGCCCGTTTGGACGATCAAAAGAATGCCCTTGAGGAACAAAAGAATGCTTTTATTGCAAACGACAGGTCTAAAGAATGTTCTAGTCGAGCGACTTAGACAAGCGTTGATAGAGGAAGAAAAGAATCCTGAGACATACGTTTTCGAGGAAGAACCAGAAACTGAAGAAGAGCCTGCGCTGAACATAGAACAGCTATTGGGTACTTTAATGACCAAAATGGAGCTTTCAACCCTACAAGTGAAAAATGCTCTTGAGGGACAAAAGAATGCTTTTGCGGAGCAAAAGAATTCTCTAGAATCCCGTATAGATGAACAAAAGAATTCTCTAGAAGACCGTTTGGACGATCAAAAGAATGCCCTTGAAGAACAAAAGAATGCTTTTGAGGAACAAAAGAATTCTCTAGAAGCGCGTTTGGACGAACAAAAGAATTCTCTGGAATCCCGTCTAGATGAACAAAAGAATTCTCTAGAAGCCCGTTGGTATGAACAAAAGAGTTCTTTGCAGAATTGTCTAGAAACCTGTTTGGATGAACAGAAGACTTTTCTTAAAAATTCATTAGACGAGCAAAATGTAAAAATTTGAGGGAATCCCGCAGGAAGTGCTGGAAGTTCAGCAGCAAGTGTCGGAAGTGCAACAAAATGTAACGGAGAAGCTTGACAACTTTAAAGCAGATTTGGAGAGAATGAAGTATCGACAACCTCGGCACGAAGGAACTGAAATATCCGGTGCAGGCAGAATGAAACCTCCACTATTTGATGGATAAAATTCGTGGCATATTTTCAAGAGACAGTTTGAGGCAGCTTCCGAAGTAAATGGATGGAATGACGCAGACAAAGCTACAGCTCTGGTATTAGCATTTCGAAGTCCTGCGTCAGAGTTATTACAAACTATTCAGATTGAAAAGCAACGTGATTACATTTCACTAGTACAGGCGATAGAATTACGTTATGGAGATGAACACATGCAGCAAGTATATCGCCTGCAGTTACGCAACAGGACTCAAAAGCATGGCGGGTCAGTACAACAACTGCAGTCTGATGTGGAAAGATTAGCTTATCTTTCGTACTCTAGCGTATATGCAGATTTCCTTAATGAAGTGGCAACAGAAGCATTTGTGAACGCTATTGCAAATCAAAATTTACAACAAGCGTTAAGGCTAGCAGGAAAGAAATCAACAGCAGAAGCACTAGCCTATGCACTAGCGTATGAATCTGCCAGGCAAACTTCTCGAAGTGCAGTACGACTGAGAGAAATTTCGGTGGAGGAATGTACTTGTAACAGAATGCAGTCATCACAGAGCACTCCTTCACGCGGTATTTTTCGTTGCTGGAATTGTAATAGACTGGGACACCTCCAAAGTGACTGCAGAAAACGCCGACGAATGGAAGCGCTAGAAGAAGGGCAGAGATATCGAGCTGGGCAAAGATATCGAGCTGGGCTGCAGACTCACAGCAGAATACGGTCATCAGAGACCACTCCTTCGCGTGTTGTCATTCGATGCTGGAAATGTAGTAGACTGGGACACCTGCAAAACGATTGTATGAAACGAGGACGAATGCAAACAACAGAAGAAGAAGGGAGAAGATGCCGAGCTAGAGAGCAAGGTTTCCGTGGAGAGACTAGAGTGCAACCTCACGACTTTGAAATCCCATACCGCAAAGGACATATCGACGGAAACGCAGAAGCTTTTTCACAACGTCCATGCAATTCTGAATGGAAACATTGCGGACGGATGGATGAAAAAGATGACGATGACTACAATGATGATAACGAAAGTCGAAAGAAGAAAGGAAAGAAATCCAAAGATGATGATGATTACGGTGATAAAAGTAAAAAGAAGAAAGGAAAGAAATCCAAGAGCGAGGACAATGAAAGAAAGAAAAAGACGAAAAGTAAAGTGTCTAAAGATGATGATAATGACGATGATAAGGGTATAATGAAGGTCGGAAAAGGTAAAGACAAAGGGTTCTGACGTTGAGGATAATAAGAAGCACATAGGCGGCAATGAAAAGGATGACAACGGCAATCAAAAGGGCAAGAAATTTGAGGACAAAGGAATCAAAGATAAAAGACGAGAGAAAAATCAAAGCATGGAAAACATCTCAGGAAGGTCTTCAACTATAATCAGCGCAATTGGGTTCGACATATTCCTATATTTATAATGGCTTATATATCAGCTGTTTACAATATGACCAGACAAAGCCCATCTAAGGTCATTTTCGGAAAGGAAATGCGCTTTCCTAGCGACCTCAAGTTTGGTATACCCAAAGGCGAACAAAAGTTACCAGAAGACTACGTAACAAAGCTCAGACAACGAGTAGATGATGTACACGAGGCCACGAGACGTTCTCCAAAGTTATCACAACACTGGGAGCGACTGTATGCAGTTAAAACTAAAATTAATAACATGCCATACAAGAATCAGCGCGATACAAGAATCAGCGCGGTACAAGATGCAAAAAAAAATCGTTCATCTAGATCGCTTGGTTCAATACGGAGAGCACCAAGACCGTGGACTATCTGTTGTTCGGGACGAACAAATTTTAAGAAGGGGGCAGTGTTACGTGCCACAATGTGAATCAAGCGACATCTGTTGCGAATGGAAGCAACTTTAGGTTAGTGTCATCTTAGTAAACTTTGGGTTCGGAGAACGGAATATTCAGGAAGGTTCTAGGATAATTCGTAGAGTTTGAATACGGCGCTCTGACAGCTAGGAGGCGGAGTCTAATTTGAGACAGTGAAGTGAACGGATAGTGATAATTAGAAGTACAGTATTAGGGATAACTATAAAGAGTTGATTTGATAATTGTTTGTAAATGTTATAAAAGTAAATAGTGAAGTTAAATAAAAGAAAGAACTTGTTAATGATATCTGAAATATTGTGTTTTAAATAACGAACTAAGACCACGCTTGTAACACTATTTTTTATTCGGTTCGCATGGCGCACAAAATGGCAAATCTATAGTACGGGACAGTCATATTTGGTTAGTCTGTACACCGTCTATTACCGGGGACAGACTTGCGGTTTCAAATTGAGATATTGATAGAGTAATTATGTCATATTGCAATAATAGAATTTCAGAGACATAATTGCGGTTTACGATACTGAGAATTAATTAGAAAACGTACATTTGATTTATCATTTAATTTGCCATTTGACTTAAGAAAGCTCCACGCACGTATAAAATGCGAGCAGGTATTGTGAAATTACTTGTCTATATGGAAAATAGAAACGTAATAGGCACTTTAACTTGACAAGTGTCAAATATTAAATGTAAGAAAAAATTACAGCCAACATTGCTATAAAATTGGGTTCTAAAGGGTTCGTGTATTAAACGATTATGGTTTATAACTAGGGTCAGATTGCAATAAATTCTCTGTACCACATAATTTTTCGCAATTTCAATATATTGTTACAAGCGTGGCCTTAGTTCGTTATTTAAAACACAATATTTCAGATATATTTCAAAAGTTCTTTCTTTATTTAACTTTACTGTTTACTCTCACAAATTCACAAATAATTATCAAATCAACTCTTTATTTATCGCTAGTACTGTACTTCTAATTATCGCAATCCAAATAGTTTACTTCGTTCACTTCGCTGTCTGAAATAATACTCGATTCCTGGATGTGAGCAGCGCCGTATTTATACTCTACGAATTATCCTAGAACCTTCCTGAATATTCCATTCTCCGAACCCAGTTTACTAGGATGTCACTAACCTAAAGTTGTTTCCATTTCCAATAGATATCGCTTGTATCACTTTTGTGGCGCGTAACACTGCCCCCTTCTTAAAATTGTTCGTCCCGAACAACAGCTGATCCACGGTCTTGATGCTCGCAGTATTGACATAAACGATCTAGATGAACGATTTTCCGTTTACCTCTTGTTCCCCGCTGAATCCAATATACTACGTCATTTATTCTAGTCACTACTGAATACGGTCGTTCCCAGTGTTGTTGTAATTTGGGAGAACGTCCCTGGCGTCGTTTCTGGTTGTACAGCCAAACAAGGTCACCTTCATTAAATCCTGCTGAGTTAGTACGTAAGTCATAGCGGGTCTTCATCCGATCGGTATTTATTGCTAATTTTGCTCTCATGACTTCGTGTACATCAGCTAATCGTTGTATAAGTTCCGATACATAATCGTCTGGTAACTTTTGTTCACCTCTGGGTGTACCAAACTTGATATCGCTAGGTAAACGCATCTCCTTTCCGAATATCACTTTTGCTGGAGTTTGTCCGGTCGTGTTGTGTACAGCTGATCGATAGGCCATTAAGAACATGGGAATATGTCGATCCCAATCGCGTTGGTGATAGTCGACTACTTTCTTTAGATGCTCGACCAATGTTCTGTTGAAGCGCTCTACCATGCCATCAGATTGTGGATGCAGAGGAGTTGTTCTGGTTTTTCTTATTCCCAGAATTTTACACATCTCTTGGAAAGTCCGTGATTCGAGGTTCCGTCCTTGTTCCGAATGAAGTTCATGAGGAACACCAAATCTACTGACCCAATTCATTACTACTTGATCCGCTACTGTGGTAGACTCTTGATTAGGGATTGCATAACCTTCAGGCCATTTACTGAAATAGTCAATAGCAACTAATATATAACGGTTACCGTTATCTGTTTCTGGAAAAGGTCCAGCGATGTCTACGGCTATCCTTTCAAATGGGGCTCCTACATTATACTTATGCATTTCTCCTCTACTTCTGTGTGGTGGTCCTTTGCGAGAAGCACAGATAGTGCATCTGCGGCACCATTCCTCAACATCCTCTCGCATATGTAACCAATAAAACCTTTCACGTATTTTGGAAATTGTTTTATTCACCCCCAAATGTCCTCCAGATGATCCACTGTGCATTTATTCTAGAACATCTTTGACCTGGGATGCTGGCACGACTATCTGCATTCGTAATGACTCGCCGTTAGTTGATTCCCACTTGCGCTTTAATATACCACATTCAACGTGAAGAGAGTTTCATTGAGCCCAGTAGCTCTTCAGTTTCTCACTCCTCTCCGAGTTATCTTGCCATTGTGGTCTTTCCATGTCTTCTTTCCAAGCAAGAATAGGTGATATGTCTGGGTCTTCCCGTTGTGCTGTTCGTAAGCTCTCGTTGCTCCAACCTGTCGATGGTTCCACCGTCATCAGCTGTATTGTTGCTTTTGTTTCTTTTTCTTCCAGCCGAACGCAATGTTTGCATTCAACTTTGCATGGACGTCGTGAAAGGTCGTCTGCATTTCCATGGATACGTCCTCTTCGGTGTTGGATTTCAAAGTCATAAGCTTGGAGTCACTCTATCCATCTCGCCACTTGCCCCTCAGGGTTCTTAAACTGCAAAAGCCATTTAAGCGCTGCATGGTCAGTGCGGAGGATAAATTTCTGCCCGTAGAGATATTTATGGAAATGCTTGGTTGAGTTTACAATGGCAAGTAGCTCTTTCCTTGTAGCACAATAATTTCTCTCTGATTTTGAGAGTGCTTTGCTAAAATAAGCTACTGGCACCTCTTGACCATCCTACATTGCTGGCGTCCGTGTCCAATATAAAAGTTTTTCCCAGCTTTGGATTGTGAAGCACTGGAGTTCGACAGAGCTGTTGCTTCAAATTTGCAAAACTCTCGTTACATTTATCTGACCATTTGAACGGCTTTCCTTTTTCTGTAAGTTGATGTAGGCTCCTTGCTATATCTGCAAAACCTTTTACGAATCGCCTGTAGTAGGTAGCCAATCCAAGAAAACTCCTTAATTGATGGTTGTCCTTTGAAACAGGCCAATTTTTCACAGCTCTTATCTTCTCTGGATCAGTTCTTACTCCTTGTGATGAAACTATATGCCCCAAATATTTTACTTCATTCTTGAATAGAGCACATTTATTCGTGCTGAGCTTCAGTTTTGCATCTCTCAGTGAAGTACGTCCCGTAAGTTGTTTTTATGTTCCTCGAATGTCCTTTCGATCACAATTATGTCATCTAAGTAGACAAGACATGTTTTCCAGGTTAATCCTAGTAAAACACATTCTATGAGTCGTTCGAATGTGGCTGGAGCATTACATAATCCAAATGGCATAACTTTGAATCGCCATAAGCCACTTCCAACTGAGAAAGCAGCTTTGTCTCGGACCTCGGGATGTATTTCCACTTGCCAGTAACCGCTCTTCAAATCCAATGTGGAAAACCATTGCGCTCCGGAAAGGGTGTCCAATGTGTCATCAATCCTTGGTAACGGATAGCTATCCTTTCTTGTTACATTATTTAGTTGGCGGTAGTCCACACAGAATCGGGTGCTGCCATCCTTTTTCCTGACCAAAACAACTGGCGATGTCCCAGGGCTGTTAGATTCCTCAATGATGCCTTGTTCTTTCATGGAATTTATCATATCTGCAACTTCTGGTTGTTTGGCTAACGGTAGTCTTCGTAGTGGTTGTCGAATGGGCCTAGAATCTCCTGTATTGATCCGATGCTGGACAAGATTTGTTTTGCCGAAATCATCATCATTCATTGCAAATAATTCCGAAAATTCATCGATCATCTCTTTGGCATCGTTGTATTGCTGTTCACTTAAGGCACTAGATGAAAGAAGCTTCTAAACCTGTTGAGTAGTAGCTGGTATACGTATCGCTTCCTTAATATTACTACCATTTACCAAATTAACAATCTGATAAACAGGCTCACAATTTCCAATTATAGCACCTTCTTTTAGTTGTACCTCATTTTCGGATGTGTTGAGCACTCTGACTGGAATTAATGTTGCGCCTTCTGCCTTCACTAAAGTCTTACCAACGATGATGTTCGATGTTACTTTTGTAGGGTTAGGCTCCACCAGATAGAATCGGCAGGTCCCGATGTCATCAGTAAGCTTTGTCCATACTAGCGTCTCCGAGAAAGCGGAGAGGGTCATATTCTCACAGACCATCGTCCTTATTTTTGCAGGATAATCTGTTCCTCCTCCTAGTCTCATAGGAATTTCTATGTTACCATATTTGAGTATTCGTTCTCCGACATCTAAATTTATTTTATATGTGGTCATAAAGTCTACTCCAAGGATGCATTCATCCATTATGTCTGAAACTAGGAAATTGTGAGGAAATAGTAGTTCACCTAGTTGAATATCCAAAGTTATTTCTCCAAAAACTTGTGCTGCGTCTCCAGTTGCTGTTCTTAGTAAATATTTGGTGGTATTGTGAAGCCATTTGTTCTTGACAAGATCCGCTGTAATAATTGATCTCGAATCTCCAGTGTCGATAGTGACAACGCAGTCATTTTTTCCTACACTTCCATATATAACAAGACTGCTATTATTTCTCTGCAACTGGGCTATCTAAATGATGACTTCGGGGCTGTCGACTCTACCAACCAACTTCTGCCCCCTGAAGTTGTTTTTTACATGTTTTCCGACTGCTGAACAGGGGAGCTGAGGAGGTGTCCTGGTCTATTACAATTCCAGCATCGCAGAATACCGCGTGAAGAATTGGTCTATGATGGCTGCATTCTATTACAAGTACATTCCTCCACCGAAATTTCTCTCACTCGTACTGCACTTCGAGAAGCTTGTCTGGCAGATTCATACGCTAATGCATACGCTAGTGCTTCTGCTGTTGATTTCTTTCCTGCTAGCCTTAACGCTTGTTGTAAATTTTGATCTGCAATGGCGTTCACAAATGCTTCTGTTGCCACTTCATTAAGGAAATCTGCATTTACGCTAGAGTACGAAAGATAAGCTAATCTTTCCACATCAGTCTGCAGTTGTTGTACTGACCCGCCATGCTTTTGAGTCCTGTTGCGTAACTGCAGGCGATATACTTGCTGCATGTGTTCATCTCCATAACGTAATTCTATCGCCTGTACTAGTGAAATGTAACCACGTTGCTTTTTAATCTGAATAGTTTGTAATAACTCTGACGCAGGACCTCGAAGTGCTAATACCAGAGCTGTAGCTTTGTCTGCGTCATTCCATCCATTTACTTCGGAAGCTGCCTCAAACTGTCTCTTGAAAATATGCCACGAATTTTGTCCATCAAATATTGGAGGTTTCATTCTGCCTGCACCGGATATTTCAGTTCCTTCGTGCCGAGGTTGTCGATACTTCATTCTGTTCAAATCTGCTTTAAAGTTGTCAAGCTTCTCCGTAACATTTTGTTGCACTTCCGACACTTGCTGTTGAACTTCCAGCACTTCCTGCTGGATTCCTTCAATTTTTACATTTTGCTCGTCTAATGAATGTTTAAGAAAAGTCTTCTGTTCCTCCAAACAGGTTTCTAGACAATTCTGCAAAGAACACTTTTGTTCATCCCAACGGGCTTCTAGAGAATTCTTTTGTTCATCTAGACGGGGTTCCAGAGAATTCTTTTGTTCATCCAAACGCGCTTCTAGAGGATTCTTTTGCTCCTCAAAAGCATTCTTTTGATCGTCCAAACGGGCTTCTAGAGAATTCTTTTGTTCCTCAAGAGCATTTTTCACTTGCAGGGTTGAAAGCTCCATTTTGGTCATTAAAGTACCCAAAAGCTGTTCTATGTTCATCGCAGGCTCTTCTTCAGTTTCTGGTTCTTCCTCGAAAACGTATTTATCAGGATTCTTTTCTTCCTCTATCAACGCTTGTCTAAGTCGCTCGACTAGAACATTCTTTAGACCTGTCGTTTGCAATGACCGCTTCCCCAACTCCACTTTCAATTCCTGTATGCGAAGCTCTTCTAGTTTGCGTCCCATTCTTGCGCGATTTCACAAAATTAATCACTCTTTGAATTTCAAAGTCAAATGCCACCACTTTATTTCGCGATTTTTATTTTACTTCTGACACCAGTTGTTACGAGCGTGGCCTTAGGTCGTTATTTAAAACACAATATTTCAGATATAATTCAAAAGTTCTTTCTTTATTTAACTTTACTGTTTACTCTCACAAATTCACAAATAATTATCAAATCAACTTTTTATTTATCGCTAGTACTGTACTTCTAATTATCGCAATCCAAATAGTTTACTTCGTTCACTTCGCTGTCTGAAATAATACTCGCCTCCTGGATGTGAGCAGCGCCGTATTTATACTCTACGAATTATCCTAGAACCTTCCTGAATATTCCATTCTCCGAACCCAGTTTACTAGGATGTCACTAACCTAAAGTTGTTTCCATTTCCAATAGATGTCGCTTGTATCACTTTTGTGGCGCGTAACAATATGTAGAGTTCCAATGTTCTGAATGTACACCGAGTGTATAAAGATTTGTATATAGTATATAGAGACACACTTACGGTTTAGTACAACCTGTAACCTGAAGTAGGTATGTCTCCGGTGTAAGTAAGATATAAGTCGGCATAAAAATCCTGCCGAATGTCGAAGTCAAATAAAAGCATAACCGAACGCCTACATAAAATATATTCCCAGAGTGAAGCGACAAAATGATTTTTTTTTTTAACATGCTGCACTCCCGAGAGAACCAAAGCACAAGATAAAATTTCGCTACGAATAAACAAACAAACCGCTAAGCGATAATCACAGTCGCACTTATTACATTCCTTCTTTGTAATGAAAAAAATGTTTTTGTGTTCTGAAACATTGTCGAACTTAACCAGAATTTACGGGTTTTCATAATTTCTTTTTTCCTTCTCAAAAATTCCCCATTCCTATAACCATTCCGTACATAAATCCCTTTTCAAATAAAAAAATAAATAAAACCTTTCTGTACAAATATATGTACTTGTAGGTACCTATGTAGAGACCTCTAATATAGCTATACAAAAGTAGAAAATCTATAAATAGAGAAGATAAACGTAGTTGTCGTAAAACTAGTAAAATTGTTTTTATTATAATGCTAACATTACCCGTTTCATTTGATCATAGTTTGGTAGCTATAAATAAATATTATTATTTAATAACCTAATTATAATGTAATTTCTATTAAATTTTAAGAATATTAGGATCAAAATGTTCGCTACAACACGATATTATTGTGATGTATGTAAGTCTTGCCCTTCATTAGAATTTGTAAGTTTATTCGTCTGGTATATGTAATATTGTAATAGGTATACATAATTACGTTACAAAAGGCTAGTTAGATTACATTTAAATTATGAGTTTGTTCGAGAAAGAAAGTTTTTTTCTCTCTTTTCCCCAGGGAGCGGCGATGTTGTGTCTCAGGAGCCCAATGCCCCGAATCACAGTCATTAGCCCAATACAATATAGTCCTATACAATATATTATTGTATCGCGGATATGACCTGAAAACGAAAATAATTTCATTTAATTCATTTTCAATTTAAATTTTGTTTAAATCTGCAATTAAGCATAAATTGTATTTTTTATCAGGCACACTTCCTACTCTCAATATGCGGATTTACCTACGTACAAGGTCTTCTTCTTTTTCTTTTTCATATGTACCACTGCACATATGTATATACATTAATTCCCCTAACCATATTGCATATACATACTACATCAATTTTTTTTTTCGTCTTAGAATTACAATTTTTAACATGACACGGACATATCAGCATACATTGCATCAAAACTTTTCTTTGAATTTTCTCCCGTACGATTTGCAACATCGTAAGAAAGCAATAAAAAAGCATGCATTTGTACCTGGAGGCTGCGAGCCCAAACCTCAGGGAGTTTTATTTTTCAACCGTCAGACGATAAGTACAGTTTTTAGGATCGGGAGTTTTTTTTAAACAAGGAAGGAAGTTCGTTAACAGAAAAATTCAAGCGAATATAAAAAATTCTTAATTTAAATATTAAGCAAAGTGCCGAAAATAAAGAACGGTGAAATAAGTTCACTAACAAGGAAAGAAAGTGTTCAATAAAACGTAATTAAATACGAAATATTATACGTGTTTTTTTTTCTTACGTGCGCTCCAAAGTAGAATGGAGTACACGTCACATAAAATTTGTGGGAGATAAAGGTTCGACACGTCGATTAAAGAGCTGAATGAAATTACAACCATAACTAATGAAACATAGCTTTATTATTTTGAAATTATTAGTGTCATATATTTCCTCTATTGTAGAGTACTCACCGCTTGCTCGCCTCTATAGGTTCACTGATATCCCTTGTTTGATTGAAACGCCGCACTAAAACTATTTCTTTCTTTATTATCAGTATAACTTCTCTTACAAACTTATCCGTTTACTATGTATCAACTTACTTTTTTTTTTAAACTTATCCGTTTACTATTAACAGTTTTTCTATTCACTAATAATACCTTTCTCTCTTTTTCTTTTACTTCTCCGTTTATTCCGACCGACGCAGCGCCAAAACCAAAAACTACTAGAAATCAACTCAAAAAACTCAACTCCAATTTTTCTTTGTTACCAACGCTTACACAATTCGTTTTTCACACTCGACTTCTGAAAACTGACTGCGTCGAGACTTAGATTTTTCAATCTCAAGTCTATATATATATAATAAGAGCTTTTTTTGGTGAAGACTTGATCGTTTCAGTCTTCACCGACGTAAAATTTTCATGCGCCCGATATGTATGTATGTATATATGTGCATACATATCGTATTTACGACAAATCTTACTGAAGGTAAGATTTATCGTGGGGCTTTTTTCTATCGAAACGACTTGAGTTGAAATTTAAAACTTTTATTTTTCCCAAGTCGTTTTGTGGGAAATACTTTTTGTTTTTAATAAAGGAATGTGAAGAAATTGCTGATGGCAATTTCTTCGACTTATAGAGAGATAAGCTAATCAAGTTTTAAGCATGGTTAGCTTCTACATATTATGCATGAATGACAATTTATTAATTATAATTCTCATTTTTAACCTCTTTTTAGGTATATAGGAATATTGTATATACAACATTAGATAGATTCATACAAGATGTCCGATGATACAATATTTTTCTTGACGTCTTTCTTGCGGATATAAATATTTGTGAACAATTTCTTAATTGTCCAGTGTTCAGTCGCCACATATTCATTGCAAATTCATTTCAGTTTTTTTCTGGGTGATGAAAAGGATAAAATGAAATGAATAAGGTGAAAATAAACGTACGACAAATTTGTGTTCAAATGTCAAAATGAGTTTTTTTATATTTACTAATGCACATTTGCCTAAGATTATATGTATTCATGTCCAATTTCCGACGTTGCGAATCATATTAAGACACAAATTAATCGCTGTTAGAAACAGATGTTAGAACTAACTTTTTTTCCGCACTGTCCACACATTATTACCAAGTAATTTTTACTTCCGCACGCATGTTTGCCTTGTTAAACTATTTTTTTAATAACTATCGCATTATTAGATACAACAGATTTAAGCACTTCAGAAGTAGTTTCACCTCGTCACGAATGCAAATTGCTCATATTTCTTTATTCCTACTTACTCTAACACGTTCGGGTATAGAATGTTCACACCCAAACAGCACGTGGCTACATCCTCGATTATCCAGCCATGTTATCTCGAGCATACTTAATTGGCTTTAGCTCAATAATAACTTCCCTTCTAGTTCTTGGTTATAATTCACAGAGGTTTAACAATTTAAAATATTTAATTACATTTAAAATCTGTAATGTTGATCAAGCAAACACTTTTATTTCTTCTTCTCTTTAGCTAAAAAATGCTGCCGCAAATGTTTTAAGGGAAACTTGGCTAATATATAAACACACAAGGCTGGTGAAACGTGTAAACCCCGGAAGAGTTCGGACACATCAAAGAAAGTTCTTATTGGCTATATATGCGTAAGTATCGTACAATATTACAGTTGTTACCTGTTAGAGGATTGAAACAATAGAATGATATAATTTATTCATTTAAATTTATTTATATTTATTTATATCATCATATACAAAATATATATACATGAAACAAGTCGGGAGAAATCCATTCCGGCCGGCAACCTTGACCACAATGAATTGCTTCCAGTCGTCGTAATCTAAGGAGTTACGCTTGCATGCAAGTCATACCATACTGCTTGCACGTGTCACTAAACTGCCATGTAGGCAGCCCAGCTTTCACCTAACTTGCATGCTGAAGAATCTCTCTAATAGAATCCAATGCCTGGCCCTAAAACATTAACAATCAGTGAATAGCGTCATAGCGGTTATACTCCGGCAAACCATAGCAGAGTTATATAGAATCATTCTGATAACAGAGGATAAAAACTTAAAGAAAATCTTAGAGACAACAATGAATTGATTTGTTTTTATGATGCTGCCGAAGTTAAGGGGATATCCTATGATGCCGTAGCACAACCTTGGCAGGAAAGGAAGAAGCGTTAGGAAATTAGGGAATATTAGGTCAAGGAAGTGACGGTGTACATTGCCCTTGAATTTTTCTGGCCCATAGCTAAGGGGGAAAACAGATGACGGCAAACTGTTCCATATTCGTACCGTCCTGCATCTGAAGGATGCGCGGAATTTGACGGTGCGGCCAAATTGCACGTCAAGGGCGTGAGGGTGAGCTCGAGTTACAGCTCGTGTGGTGCGCATAAGAAGAGCTCTACAAAGGATCAGGGTAGAGTTTTTGTCAGAGCAGTAGCCATAGACGTAGCGATAAAAGAGAGATAGACAACCGACATTACTTAGGTGTTCTAGGAAATCAATCGTTGCGATCAATAACTAATAAGCCGGAAGATCTTCTTTTGGACTTTGTCTAACGTGGACAATGCAGTACGTCCAGCTCCTGCCCAAATAGGGAATCTAGGCCTGATATGAGACTTGTAGATTTGTGCGAAGTTTAATGGAGTAAAACATTTCTTGCATCTTTGCAAGAAGGTCAGGAATTTTATCGCATTTTTGGCTGTACCAAAAATGTGATCTGACCAAATAAGATTGTTGGATATTTCAATGCCTAAGATGTTAAGGGATGGCGAGTTTAAGATATCTTCTCCATAGACGGAAATGGGTTGAGCGGGTGTTGCAAAACGTTTGAGTGATAACAAATAACATTGCATTTTGGAAGCATTAAACAAGAACCGAGTCGCTCTGCCCCAAGCGAGTATTGTTGTAAGTTCATGGTTTAGTAAACTGAACAGTGGATTCTTTGATCAACTGCAGCATTCTCACGGGAATAAGCTATAGAGTTGAACGAGTACACGAAATTAAGGGTGCTTTCGTCTGCAAAACTATGAAAAGGATTAAAAGTGAGAGCTAGCAGATCATTAATAAAAATGAGGAAGCGAGTAGGACAGAGAACAGAGCCTATCGGTACCCCGGCATGAATTATAAAACGGTCCAATATAATTTGAATTGAACGGCGGGAGAGAAAGCTTTCCATCCATTTTAAGAAAAGAGGGTCTAGACCTAATGCCTTAAGTTTAACTAAAAGAGCAGGATGCCAAACTCTATCGAAAGCCTTTGAGATGTCTAATGCCATGATTTCAGATTCACCAAAATTATGGATACATTGATTCCAACGCTCGGTAAGGAATGTTATAAAATATCCAGTAGAGCGACCAGCATGAACGTCGTGCTGGCGATCGTTAATAACGTGATTAGTTTCTAGATATTTGCTCAATTGGGGGTTGATGAGTATTTCGAAAACCTTCGAAACAATCGAAGTAAGGGCAATTAGTCTGTAATTTGGGAGACCGCTTGCCTCTCCTCTTTTTGGGTATTGGTTGAACATGTGGAATTTTCCATGCGGGAGGAAGAACTCCGAATAGGACAGGTGAAATAGTTTGCGTAGAGGTTTACCTTGAGAAGAATCACAACACTTGGCTACCAGGGGCGAAATACCATCAAGCCCAGCAGCCTTAGACATGTGGCAGCTTGAAGTCCCTAATTTTTACTTGTTCAATCTCTACTTTTTACTTAGTTTTTAATTAGTTAGTTAGTTTATTATTATCACGTAGTGATTTGATTTTGATGGGAAAAAATTAAATAAAACAAGTGAAAAAGCTAGAATTGGTCTAAGACCAATTCTTATGATACCATAGATGAATGCACGTACATATGAAATTTCGTATGGTCACCCATTTGAGCAATTTTGATTTTTTGCATTGGTTTCTCGCATATATTTCTAGAACGGCTCGTCGGACAGAAAAAATGATTATAACAAATTTTATAGGATTTATTATTCTGAAGAAGCTCTTAGTACAATAAAAATGTCTAGGACTGATCGTTTTCAAAGTATATGTAAAAAACCAAAATTATTATATGGCAACACCAAGAAGGGGTTGCCCGATTTGGCCCATTTTAGACATTTTATTTGCTACTAGTATGAAAACACAGTGTACCAAATTTCAGCTTTCTACGTCGACGTGTTCTCAGGTAGTGTCCAAAAATATCGTGGAAAACGAAATTTTTGTATGGCAACACCACGAAGGAGTTGTACGATTTGTCTCATTTTCGAACTAAATTTTACTTTTTTTTTTAATGTCCGTGTACAAAATTTCAGCTTTCTAGGTGAACGCGTTCTCGAGTTATCGTGCGCACAGACAGACAGACAGACGGACGGACGGACGGACGGACGGACGGACGGACGGACATGCAAAAATTAAAATAACTTTTAATATTATTCGTGGGTGTCCAATTCATTTTGCTCTACCATCATTATTTCGAGGTGTTACAAACGGAATGACAAACTTAGTATACCCCTATAGATTTCATCTAGGGCATAAAAAGGTTAGATCTTTTGGAATTTTGTGAGGACGACATCTTTTAAAGATAATAAAAAATGTCTTTCAAACATAATAATTAATAAAGTGTAGTTCTTATTTATAAACACTGCAAATTGGTGACCCCGACGTGATGCCAAACAAAAAAGGGGAGCAGCACAATGAAGAGGAGGAGCAGCCACAATCAGTCTAACTGGAAAAACACTGCAAAGATAACAACTGATGAGACAAATTATTATCGGTGGGAGCAGTTGAGACGGGAATACTAAGTCAGGTGTACGACATTATTTCTGATCCACCAACCACCAAAAGATATAAGGCATTAAAGAAGAGATTGGAAGAAAAGTTTGCAGATTCTGAAGAAGGGAAATTAGGGAAGATTCTTAGTGAAGTCGAACTAGGTGACAAAAAACCATTGTATTTCTCAGCGAGAATTGGCAGAAGGAAGAATTTCTGACAATGTTATGAGGTCACTTTAGAAACAAAAACTTCGTACACAATGTCAAGCAATTATGTCAACACTTGCTGAGGAAGACTTGACGAAACTGGGAAGTGTAGCACACAAGATAATGGATGTGAATTATTTGGATAATGAGAGAATAAATGCTGTTATGACGAATAATCTCACTGCAACATTAGCTGGAATTTCAGATAGTTTGGCTAAATTAGACTATCGAGGAAGATCATCAATCAAAAGTTCATCATCTAACCGACCTAGATCAGCATCGGGACGCCGTCCAAGCTCCACAAGCAATTCCGAAATCTGTTTGTATTACAGAAAATTTAACACTAAGGCTAGTAAATGCAGAAGTCCTTGTAGTTTCAAAGGAAGTTCTTTAAACTTCCAAGCCGATCATTAGATGCGACGAATGATCAAATACGTGCAACAAGTCGCCTTTTTGTTTTTAATTCAACGACCCGGCAAAATTTTGTTGTGGATACTGGAGCTGATATATCAGTTTTTCCAAAAGGACTGAAAGATATGAAACCTGATGACACATCTTTTCTTTTTGCAGTAAATGGAACAAAAATAAAAACTTTTGGCGAAAAGCTTTTAAATATCAGTCTAGGATTACGTCGGAATTTTCAATGGAAATTTCTAGTTGCTGATGTCGATAAAGCAAACATTGGCGATTTCTTACATCATTTCGGAGTTTTGGTAGATTTAAAAAATCGAAAAATAATTGACTACACTATGAAATCTAGTTCTAATGGTACTGTGTTTAAGTCAAACAAATTTTTGCATATAAATACGATTTCTAAAAATTCAGCTAACGCAGAATTACTCGCCGAGTTTTCAGAAATTAATAATGCAATTTTGACAGCGAAGAGAAAGTGAATATTTCTCATCAGATCATCACCAATGGTTAACCTGTTTTTGCAAAAGCGAGAAGTTTTGACAAGGAAAAATATGAAACAGCGAAGAAGGAATTCGAATATATCATTGAACAAAACAACTGCAGACCGTCGAAGAGCTGTTGAGCTAGTCCGCTGCATATGGTCCGAAAACCGAATGGTGATTGGCGACCTTGTGGGATTATCGAATTTTGAATTCAATTACTCTTCCAGATCGTTATCCTGTTCCGAACATTCAAGATTTCACTTTCAATCTGGGGCGAAAAACCATATTTTCTAAAATCGATTTAGTTCGAGCTTTTCACCAGATTCCTATGGAGTCTAAAGACGTTCAGAAAACAGCTATCATCACTCCGTTTGGATTGTTTGAATTCCCAGGAATGACTTTGGGTTTACGTAATGCAGCACAAACCTGCCAACGAATTGTGCATGAAGTTGTTCGGGGTTTTGAATTTTGCTTTCCATATATCGATGATTTCCTTTACTGTGTCCTCAACTGAAGAGAAACACAAGAATCATCTGCGAGCTATCTTTAATCGTCTTAGAAAATTTGATGTGGTAATTAATCCAAGCAAATGTGAATTTGGTAAGGCATCTATTGAGTTTCTCGGATTTTTAATCTCTAAATCTGGTCTCAAGCCAATGATGCAAAAAGTTGCCTGAGGCTTTGAAGCAACTGCGTCGATATCTTGGAATGTTTAACTTTAAACGTCGTTTCGTTCCGAAGGCAGCAAAAATTCAAAGTGCACTTAACGATTTCATGGAGGGAAAATTCAAAATTGCAGTCAACGACCGATACAATTGAAGTTTTTGTTAACACGAAGGCTTTAGCAAACTCTGCTATATTCATCATCAAAATAACTTTGTGTAATGATTGACGCATCTGATTTTTCCGTAGGAGCTCTGTTACAACAGAAAACAGAAGGTAATTGGGAACCATTAAATTTTTATTCAAAGAAGCTGTCTTCCGCGTAACAGAAATATAGCACATATGACCGATAACTATTAGCGATTTATCAATCAATAAGGCATTGTTTTCGCGTTTCAACAAAATCCTGAGTAGGCATCGCCTCGATAATTAAGACAATTAGACTTTGTAGCACAATTTTACACCGATATCCATCATATTTCTGGTTTTAATAACGTAGTTGCTGATACTCTTTCAAGTATAGAAACAAAATAGATATTTCTGGAAACATCGACGTTGAAAGATTATCAGCTGAACACAAAATCCGATCAGAAGCTCCAAGATTTGCTAACTAACAAAAATTCCTTGCAGTTAAAATGTACCTGGCTCGAATTCAAAAATTTATTTCAAATGAATTTAATCAGCCATATGTACCAAAATCTTTTCGTTTTGAAATTTTTAAGTGACTTCACAACTTAACTCATCCTGGAGGAAACGCAACTCTTAAAATGAATCAACATCGGTATGTGGTCACTCATTTCATGAACAAAGGCATTAAAAGATGGGTCAAAGTATGCATTTCTTGCCATCAATCAAAGGTAAATAGACATTGTCACAGTGACATAAGTTAGATTTCTGTCTGAAAGATTTAAGCATATACACATCGATTTAGTTGGCCCATTAACACCATTGAATGGATTTGTTTATTGCTTAACAATTTGGTGTTCTAGAGAAACTAACAATTCGAAAGCTCATTATTTACTGAACTTTCAAAACTCATGGCAGAACAACGCCATATCATCCATACGCGAATAGTATGATTGAGCGTTCCCATCGTGTAATAAAGGCAGCATTCAAATGTCATTCTACTGAGCGATGGACGGAAGTTTTGCCTACTATTTTGTTGTGTATAAGAAAGGCTTATAGAGAAGACATTATAAGTTCGACAGCAGAACTTTTTTATGGAATAACTTTACGTACACCAGCTGAATTTATGATAGAACCTACCTTTAAATTAAACTCAAGCGCATTATATTTTTTATTAAATTTTCGCAACAGTAAGAACAAGATTCGTCCTGTTACTTCGACAAATTAAGTTTTTGTCTATAAGGATCTCTTTACTTGTAGTCATGTTTTTAAAGTTAAATTTGTTGATTATCGTTAACACTAGGGGGGGGGGCAGTAATGTGGCAGCTCGAAATCGGTAATTTTTACTTATTCAAATATCTCTAATTTTTACTTAGCTTTTATTACATCAAATTTGATTTTGATGGGAAAAAATAAAATAAACAAAAGTTAGAACTTTTGGAATTTTGTAAGAACGACATCTTTTAAAGATAATAATAAATATCTTTCAAACATAATAATTAATAAAGTGTAGTTCTTATTTATAAACACTACAGACACATTGAGACTTGCGGCGAGCACTTTGAAAACAACCCTTGTGTGGAAATGTAACGGTCTTCGACTGCATTCGCAGCAAACTTAGCTGCAAAAAAATTAGCATTGTCCAATGATTTCGTGTACACATCCCCGTTGTGAATTAGGGGCGGTACCGAAGTACTGGTGAAGTTGTTCTTGACTGTTTTAACAAGGACGAGAAACTCTTACTAACCTTTTGACTAGTACAGATTTTCTGTCTAATGTTTTGGTCGAATTGGAACTTAGCTCGCTAAATAATGGATTTGTAGGTGTTACGTTCCTCTCTATAGATAATATAAGTTTGCTGTAAGACCCATATCAACAGGTAAAGGTAAACGATACTCAGGCCTTCTACCACTGTCTGTGGCGTACCGCAGGGTTCAAAATTGGAGCCCTCATATTTTAGTATCTTCATAAATAAAACTGTGGAGAATGTTAATATTCACTTTTATGCTGATATCCAAGGATTCCTTTGCTTGAGTAAATAGTAATTTAAATAAAATACATCAATGCGGATAATCTGTAATTCAAGTAAATCTCGTTACATTATTATCAAAAACAGCAACCTGAGTATTACTGAATTCCCTGACATTTTACTAAACAACTCTCCTTTGTCTTTGGTTGGCTCTCTTAAAAATCTAGTAATAACTCTAAATTCACTGAAATGCTCAATCATTGGTAAGATCTATGGAGGACTCAGCCAACTGGGGCTAACCGACTCCAAATCTGTGAAAACTCTTCTGATACATTATTTTACATTTATAAATATAATATATCCAAAATTAAGCAGTACTTGCTCCCGTAAACTTAACGTCGCATACAATGATTGCATAAGATTTATGATTTATCTATGGCCTTCGGAGATTTGACCAAGTCCTTTCTCTCAGTTATCGTTTGCTCGGCTTCTCAAGATTTAAATATCTTGAATTGAACTTATTAATTTTTTTATATAATCTGATAAAGTCAAAACACTACTTTCTTCTAGAAACTCGAATATTCTGTTACCTTGTTTCCGTACTAGATTGTGGAATAGTTTTCCAGCAAAAATCCAAAATGCTGGTTCCCTGCACATGTTCTACAGGCTAATCAAAAATCACTTCTCAGCTCTTCCTTCGGTTGGCATGGATTAGAATACATTTAGTATTGAATTTTATTTCATTTACTTTCTCATAACCTATTCTATATATTACGAGTCTATTGTTTTTTATTTCATTTTGTATGCTTTTGATTGAATTTTTTCGTCCTTTTTCGTAGGTATTTCTTAATTTTAATACGTGTCGATGCGTTTTTTATTTTTAGTTTTTAGTGTAATACTTGTATAATTTCTCGGTTTAGTTTATTTTTTAGTTTTATTTTGTATGAATGAGGAAGCGGAAAAGTAAAGTTGAAACAGATTAATTTATTTTAAAGTGGAAAAATTATTTAGATGATTTATTATGACCAAGAGGTTACGCTTAAAAATCCCAAAACTGTCACTGAATATCACTATATCATCATCATTATATAAAACATTGCGAGCCCTTTTAATCTTAACCAAAGGGGATTTGAATCGTAAGTTAGTACGAGGATCATCTATGTATGTATATCAAATGTAAGCGGCTGGCGGATGAGGCGACTAGCACAGTCGATTTTTAGTATAGAATCAATAAAACCATGCAATATTTTAAATAGTAGCATTTCGTAAAAGTAGGAATAGCGTACTTCTAAGGATATCATGGAGTATCTGGCTAATCTGTCATCATATAGTCCCCATATGAGCCTGCAAGTTTAAAAAGCAAGTATGTAGTGAATCAATGTTGAATACTCTCGATTTTATTTTATTAAGTTGTATAGAAAGGATTCCAGATTGGGAAGGTGTACTCTAGTATAGGTCTAAGCAGTACATGATACATAGCAGTGTTGGGCGTAATCAAATACATTTGTAATCAGATTAATAATCATGATTAAATCAATCATGATTACATCAATCTTGATTACATATCAATCATGATTACCCATCAACCATTAATCATGATTACATCGAGTAATCTTGGGAAAATGTAACCGTAATCATGATTACATGATTACATTTATTTTGATTACAAATGAAATCTATCAAGAGATTTCTAAGAAAAATAACAATCTGTGATCGTAAGTAAGAATTTTTATTGTAGAAAACTCCAAGGCACTATTGAATTATGTATTAATTGGATTCAGTATAAAGTGTGTAAGTGGTTCGATTGATAGAGACACGCACATATCTGATCATATACATAAATTCAAGGATCTTGATTATGTGGAAAAAAGGTAGCGAAAAAGATTAGATTTCTGGGGCGTATTAGAGAGTCGTTGAGCACGAAAAATGCAATAATGCCGTTTAACGCTTTGATTTTGCCACACTTTTCATATTGCTCCAAATTGTTATATGCTAGTTCGAGTGAATCCAAGGGCAGATTGCAACTGTTGTAGAATAAGACAAAGTGAGTTATTCTGAAATGCAACATATATACACCAGTTAGAAGCATGCTCGAAGCGCTGCAACGGGTAAATATTCTGACATGACACCAAGAGTGAGGATGAAAGATTAGATTTACTAACTACCTACCTACATCAGATTACATTTTGCCCAACACTGATACAACAGGATTTTAAAGGCTTTGTATATAATATGGGTAAAGTGCGAGTCAAAAAGAAGCTTGCTGTCAAATTGTACTCCTAAATCATTAATTTCTGATACGCGCATGACGGAGATAAAGCCCAAGTATAATGTGGTTTGCCTTCTTGAGTTTGCATTTATCCACGTTTAAGGATAGTTGATTTTTATAACACGAGGAGAGCAGCTTCTGGATGTCATTTTGCAGTTATTACATTTAATCGCGACCCATAAGTATGAAGACTTGACTAAAACGAGTTGCCTACAGCGACCGTTCGACAGAAAGGAGAACACCTCCGCCATCACAAGTCCCCATATATTCGAATTTCTCGTCGATAGTAGAAAGTACTGTGTATTATTCTGATGTCTCTTCTATTGGAATTTGGTGATATCTCGATAGCAAATCCAACGACGTTAAGAACTCATTTCCTGATAACAAAGCAAATTTTTCATCGATAACAGGCATTGGATTTGACTGTTTCTTAGTGATTGCATTTAACGTACGGCAATCGATTCAAAGTAAATCATTTTTGCTTTCCCTGGTCACAAAAACAATTAGTACTGGGCCTGATTATGCCATGGTTCAATAATTTTTACGTAGTCGCATCAATTTTCTATCATTTCGAAGAAGGAATGTGATAGGGTCGAATGTCTATCGGCTCGCCATTATTTAATTGAATTTATTAATTCGGCCACGATACACTTTCCCATTGACTCCATGCGACATTCTCGAGACTGATTACTTAGTCTATTTCCATTAAATACTGAAACATTGTTATTTCTCGTCCGGGCTGTTCACACTTTCATGCAATCGATTGATCGCGAAATATTTCATTATAATATTTATTACTCAACTCATTCGTATATGAAGAGAAGCTCAGAGAAGGAAGAGGCACAGGAGAGCATTAAAACTAAAGAAATTGTTATTGAATAATGTAACAATTTCTTACAATTACTATTAGTTTAAGGAAAACTAAAACTACGCAAAATTAATTTAAATCTCAGATAATTACAAGGCTTACACGGTGTGAATGGACCAATACATGTCAAGTTATAAAGATCAGTTTAAAACTCGCCATTGAATTGAAACGAAGGTAGGATTACTTCTTAGGAAGGCTTCAACGTAAGACTCATGGGACCTATTACTTAATTTGTTTGCACAATCGATGAAGTAGACACCCTCACCTTCATTACAACATGAGAGCACCAACTGAGTCCTAATATTCTAAAATATTTGCAGTGTTCTTATGTAAAACTGACAAAAGTTTGATTTGAATAACTCCTCCGCCCTAAACTACTATTAATACAGAAAAACGGTGTTCTGATAATGTTAAGTATGCTTTCTTATCTTCAGAGCCGAAATAAAATTTGTATGCCTATGATAACAAAATTATTTAAAATCCGTTATCTTAATCAAATGACTACGATTCCTCAAACAAAAACTCTCAGGTGAGTAACAACAGTATATATATTGGAGTTTTATCACATATACCAGTATTTATTAAAAAAATACGTAGATGACCTTATCACAGTGTTGCCAACGCACACCATAGATGACACTTTAAAAAATTTCAATACTAAACATCCACGTATAAAATTCACCATGGAACAAAAGAATCATATCTCCACAAGTATCCCTTTTCTAAATTTAAAACTTTCCAGGGATGGTAATAAAATCATCACTGACTGGTACATGAAACCAATAGCATCAGGTCGTCTGTTAAACTATTTCTCGACTCATCCCTATAAGATGAAATTTAATGTGGCTCTCTCTTTTGCAAAGAAGGTAATCACACTTAGTGACCCGCAATTCCATGGAGTAAACTATAATAGAATAAGCACTACACTGGCTTCAAATCATTACCAAACACATATAATATCTAAGACCATTAAAAATACCAGCCATACCTTCAATAACAATAGAATAGAGAATCGAGACGACAATCAGCCCGCGCAAGACACTAGATACAAAAAACTCACAATAAGTCACAAAATCATCCCCTTTCTGAATAATAATAGCTCAAACATTTCTCTGGGACTACAACCACAAAACAAACTGAGACAGATAATATACACAGATACTAAAACCAAGATTGAAAAACCTATAATAGGTACAATATATGAAATAAAATGCAACACCACCAATTGTAACAAGATCTACATCGGGGAGACGGGGAGGGATATCAAAACACGCATGCGGGAGCACAAAAACGATTTTAGCCGAGCAACTGAACTCACCACAAATGACACTGAGGCACAGAGGCATGGTCGCAATTATAATACAGCATGCTTAGCACATGCCATCAAGAATAATCATAATTTTAACTATGACAACCCCACCATACTTCACAAAGAACAATCCTGTACAAAACGAAAGAACATAGAAGCTCTATATATACACTCCAAAAAGCCTAATACCACGAACTTCAAAGTGGACACACAGTACATCAATTATCAGTACAAGAGTATAATTGTCACTCATAGACAACACAACAATTGCTAGTCACCTTAGTTTTAAAAAATAGTGCAGTCCAGTTTTACATAATTTCTTATTTACATGTTTTAATAGTTTTTAGATATTTATTATCACAAGTGTTTGCCCAGTTTACTCGTTTCATGTTATTATTTTTCTAAATCTAATCTTAAAACAAAAGGCTAAAGATAGCCTCGAAACAATAATCGAAAAAAACACACTATGTAGTGATATCCCTAAGGTAACGATCTTTATTTTAGTGAACTTTGTTATGACGCATTACTTTTATTATATTTTACATCTAGCTCCTTGAGAGTGGTCAAAACCCATGACCGAAATATTTCGGATAATAACACAATACGTGTTTAACTTCTTGAAACCGGGTCATATATTCCCAAGAAACCTATGCATAATTTCGTGAAGGACCCATTACACACCAACTTTAATTTAGTTAATTAAACGAAAACCGAAAACTTAAGTATTATGATTTCTATGTTTTAAGACATTTAAGAATAACCGAGAACTAACTTGATTTTAAATATTACTCCTCCATCTAACTTAAATTTATTTATTATTTATTCATTGAAAGCTATACTGATTATCATTTGTATTTCGCTTTACAGCAAACTGTCCCATGAGAAAATGTTGTTTTCTGGATTTTCATCAACGATAATTTATATGTTAATCATGGTCACATGTTTTTAAAGGGTATAGGAAAATTTATCGCCCGCAATTCACACCCAGCAATTCATCGCCAACAATTAATCGGTAGATGCTTATCGCCGCGTCAGTTTATCGCGTAAACAATTTATAGCCTACAAATGATCGCTAGCATATTTTATCGCCAGGCAATACACATAATTTATATATAATAATCTAATTTACTAAATAATATGTAAATAAGGTTTTTCTGTAGGTATTATTTAAGAATTAAGTCCAGCTAGGTTAGGTTAGGTAAGAGGGTGTCGCCAGACGACTAGCCTGCATCACTTAGACCTTTAATGAGTCCATTTTGCCCTAGACCTCATGGGATAACCTTTTAAGCCCCAGATCCATCCTGCTTTCCTTAAGAAACTCAGGATATACCTAAAACGTTTAACCTAGATCCATCCTGCTTCTCTCAGAAAACTCAGGATATATCTAAATTCTAAACTTTGCAGCTCCCCCAGACTTGAAAGGAAGTAGCTACCTAATAGCCTACCGCTTTTGTTCATCAAAGCGGGGCACTCGCAAATCACGTTTTGGATGAATTCGATTTCCTCCGAGTTCTTACAGCTCCTGCAGAAATCGTTCGCCGCTATACCCAGTCTTCTAGCATAGGCCCCTATGGCCCAGTGATTCGAAATTACCCCTACGAGCTTCCTGGTATTTCTCCTGCTGCCATTAAGCAGTTCCCTTGTCCTTTTCTTGCCATATGCAAGCCACAATTGCCTCGCAATATGGCAGGTATCTGTACTGGTCCACCGGAGGATTGCCTTTTGATAGGGGCCTCTGATGGTTTCCTCTTTTAAAGCTCCGATTGGGATCCTCACATAAGCTACTGCTGCGGAGCTATCAAATTGGAAGCCCTTTTTAGCCAACTCATCAGCCCTCTCGTTGCCTGAGATATCCTTCGGGCCAGGGACCCAGCATAGGGTCACCTTGTGTCTCATATTCAATTCCTCAAGACAGGTCTTGCATAGCAGCACCAATTTTGATTTTACCAGCACAGCATCCAGCGCCTTGATGGCTGCGTGGCTATCAGTATATATACAGATGTGCCGCGCGGGCTCTCTGTCGTAGCAGAGGCTGGGCCGAACTATAGCTGTGATTATATATATATCCTTCATCTTCACGTTACCTTAATATCCAGGAAAGGACCTAGAGTGTACTCCTCACATTCTAGGGATTTCTCAACAACGGACACCACTGCATGTAGTGCCGATTCTACCGATTTCCCTTTTGTATATGCATGCTGACTACTAGAGCCACCCAGCCTTACACTTCTGATGTGTACCTATATTAGTCTCTCCCAGATCTTTGGCATGAAGGAGGAAAGACTGACAGGCCTTTTGCCTCGATATGGTCTGTTCTGCCTGCCTTCGGAATGAAGATTATCCCTAGGTCCTGGGCAAGAACCTGAGCCACACGCAGCGCTTATAAATCGTCACTAGCCATGGTATTACGTTTAGTGCTCTCATCAACCCCCGACGCTTTAAGGGGGTTAAAAGAACGGACTGCCCATTTTATCGCTTTTTCACTAACTATGAAGCTGATCACATCCTCCTTTCCAACCTGTAGGTGCCGTTCTGAAAAACTCGACACCGACGGAACTATCCTAAACCTCCAGTGGTAAAACTGATACAGATATTGGCATGCGTTTTTTCCCCAGTGATAGAGGGTAGTAGATGCATTAATAAGAAGCAATAAATTTAGATTACATGGAAGAAAGTTTTTGAAATAAATAACAGTATTTATGAAATTTGTGTGTAAAAAAATCAAAATTTTGGAAATATTTGAGAATAATTTAAAGATGCTTAATTAATAAATACAGAGGAATACACTTTTTGACGCTTACTATTCTTGGCTATTTAATAAGCCAACAATAACCAAAATCTATAGGGTGATTCAAAAGTTATACTCATTTATGCCCATCAGGGTTCACGATTATTGCCGAAATCTTCAACTGGCCACAGCTCCCAAAGGAAGGTTTCTAGGGGGGGGGAGGAGAGGGGGGGGGGGGGTATGTTCAACAATTTTTTGATCGCGTGGTATACCGGAAGGTAGCTTGATCTGAATCACCCGTATATACATAATTCAGATATACCATACATGCGCTTTTTATTTCCGTAATACTCCCTTATATATAAATAATATGTATTGCCTGGCGATAAAATATGCTAGTGAGTCATTGGCTATAAATTGTTTACGCGATAAACTGGCGACGCGATAAATAGCTAGCGATAAATTGCTGGCGATGAATTGCAGGAGATACATTTTCCAGACCCCGTTTTTAAAGGTGAAGGAAACTCTAGCCTTTTATTGTTTTCGTCGTCGCGAATTTTAGATGACATAACTTGCGCGAGTTACGTACATAAACATGCTGCATTTCAATAAAATCAACATATGTGTACGAAGTATATGAAAATTGAAAGATAGTTTAATATTCCCATATATACACCTTCCTGTTATTCCATATAACAGAAAGTAAGTTTTGTAAAGCAATCACATTTAAAACTAGTAAAGTACACTTGGTGAAGAAAGTAGAAAGAGTTTTTAAGTTAGTTATCATTTTTACTCAGAGTCAATCGAAATAAATTTTTATTAATCAAAAAATCAAAAGTGTTTCAATAATTTTTATTTTATCTTATTTTTTTTATGAATTCCTCGAAGGGAACCTATAACTCGCGACCAAGAAGTGATGTCTTTGTTGATACATAGATAACCAGAAATATATTTTACTGACCTTTTGTTGGTTGTTGTAATTCTGGGGTGAGATAAAATGCGGATTGAAATGAACATTTATTTTCTGAAATCTTTCCAAATATCTTGCCTGGATTTTGAAGATGAAATTTCGCAGAACATATTCTTATTTGAATCGAAGATCTGCACTTTTTAAACTTGTATATGGGTTTTTAAGGATGTTGTTGGAACTCAGTTTCTTTGGTTTGCATGAGTTGAATATGATCTGGGTATTTGATTAAGATACGGATTTATGTTGATTTCACAGGTTTAATTTGAAAAAAGAACTATAATGATTTACAATGTAACTGGTTTGGGCGGCAGCAGACACTTGAGTTAGAGTTGCTAACTTGACTGAATGGATACAATACAAAACAGGTACCGAATGTACCTGTGTGAGTGATAAAGCGATTTGGTACAATGTGAAATGAAAACACGTGCAATGACTATTTATGGCGTTGCCAGATATGAACTATTGAATAAAATAAATGTGCTACGTAACATACTGCCCTCAGTAAGAGTGTTCTTAATCTATAGGTAGTTTGGATAGCTTCACGATAGGTCGCTTTAGTTGGCCTTGTCTTGTCCTGATAGTTACTGTGCGTACCAGGTTGTCTCGTCCCGGGTGAAGATCGATGATTCTTCCGATGAGCCATGTTGAAGGGGGGAGGTTGTCGTCACGAACTAAGACCAAATCATTTACAGCTAAGTTTGATGTTTTGTGCTTCCACTTTGGTCGCTGATTTAAGGAGTGTAGGTATTGTTTAGACCATGTTCTCCAGAAGAGTTGTGTTAGTCTCTGCAGCTGTTGCCAACGTTTAAGACGAGAGGGATGTATGTCGCTAAACTCTTGATCCGGTAGTGATACCAATGACGTCCCAATCAGGAAGTGAGCCGGTGTTAAGGCATCCAGGCTATCAATGTCGGATTCGCTAATGGCGGTCAGTGGTCGTGAGTTCAACACACTCTCAATTTGTGTGAGCAGTGTTGCGAACTCCTCGAAAGTCAGCGGTGTTTCTCCAATAACTATTCTCATGTGGGTCTTAACAAATTTGATTCCTGCCTCCCATATGCCACCAAAGTGTGGCGAAGCAGGTGGGATAAAGTTCCACGAAATTTGCATTTGTGACAGGAAAGTTGAAATCACTTCGTTGTGACATAACTAACTTGTATGTCTCGGATAATTTGTGTTTGGCTCCGACAAAATTTGTTGCATTGTCGCTGTAAATAGCGCTGGGATTCCACGTCTTGATGTGAAGCGTTTGAGTGCGGCAATGAATGCATCCGTGGTCAGGTCTGAGACCATTTCTAAATGGATGGCTTTGGTACTGAAGCAAATAAATAATGCGATATAGCCTTTGTCCGTTTTGCTGCAACGTCCTTTATGCAGGCGTAGCCGGATTGGTCCTGCATAGTCCACACCGCAATGCAAGAAAGGTCTACCAGGTTGAACTCGTGCTTCGGGTAAATTTCCCATAAATTGTTGCTCTGTTGCACGTCGTTGACGAAAGCATGATAAACATTTGAAAGTATGTTGACGGATGGTGTTGCGGCCTCCAATAATCCAATACTGTTGACGAATTAGTGATAATAGTAGTGTCGGACCCGGGTGTAGATACTGTTGATGATATTGTCGTATGATCAGAGAGGTTATTCTATGATGCTTTGGCAAAATAACTGAATGTTTTGCATTGTAGCTACAGTAAGCCTGTTGAATGCGTCCTCCTACTCGTAAGAGTCCACTGTCATCCAAGAACGGAGCAAGATTTAAAATCTTACTTTTCGGTGCAAGTTGGTTATTATTGCGCAAGCATTTGATGTCATTCTGGAAAGATATGAGTTGTACCCATCGAATACATTTTGCAGCTGCTTCTTGTAATTCCTTAGTCGATAAGAAATCGTCGTAGTTTGGCTTTATTGTTGAAATGTTTAAACGTAGGTTGGTTTTATGTTTCAGTTTGACTATATAGCGTCTCCAAATTGCAATCGTTCGTATAATTTTTCGGAACGATGAGACACTAGTACTTAACTGTTCCCAAATTGGATTTGACACGTCTGTATGTAAGTTATGAAGCTTAATTTGACGTTCTTCCATATTGTCTACGTGTTCATGATGAGGTGTTACTTGCAATATCTGCGGGGTTTTCCAACGATTTAACATGTTTCCATTGGTAGGAAGAATATTAAGAATTTGGGATGTCCGGTTTGCGATGAATGTCTTCCATCGTCTTGGATGGGAGCTTAACCAACTTAGAACAATATTTGAGTCTGTCCACGCCACACATGGTATTTCTGGGTGGTTGAAGGCGGAGAGTATAGAATTAAACAATCTTGCCAGCAACAAACTCCGCACAGTTCGAGGCGTGGAATGGATTGATTGTTAATAGGGGCTACCTTGGTCTTGGCTGCCACTGTGTTAGTCTTTATTACCGATCCATGACTACTTCGACAGTAGATAACGGCTGCATAGGCATTCTCCGAAGCATCGCAGAAGCCGTGGAGCTGACAAACTTCAAGATTGGTAGAACATAGCCATCGAGGCACTTCAATTTCCTCAAATTGATTGAATTCATCTCTGAATGTACACCATTTCTGTGCCAGTATTTCTGTTACAGGATCATCCCAGTTGGCCTTTTCCAACCAAAGTTGTTGGTATAATATTTTTATTGAGATAGTTGCGGGTGACAATAACCCTAGTGGGTCGAAAATCTTTGATGACTGAGACAGAATTGCTCTTTTGGTGATTGGTCCATCTAATTGTAGCAATGCGTTGAAAATAAATGACTCACTTGTGGGGTTCCAACAAAGTCCTAACACCTTGGTAGAATTTTCGTCAAAGTCAATGCATCCAACGTCCCGTTTTTCAGATGGTATGCTGTTGATGAAATCTTGTGCGTTGCTCTTCCACTTATGTAACTGAAGACCTCTGTTGGCCAGCGCATTCTCCAAATCCTCACGGAGAACTGTGGCTTCCTCTGTACTATTCGTTCCAGAGAGTAAGTCGTCGACGTAAAATTGGTTCCTTATGACATAGGTAAGGTTTAGGTTGCTTGATTCGTATTCATTGGCAATTTCTGACAGTGCTCTTGTTGCCAGAAATGGCGCAGACGCAGTGCCATATGTCACAGTTGTTAACCAAAAATCCTTTATTCTATCAGATGGGCTGCTTCTCCAAACTATTCGTTGATAGTTCTATTTCAATTTGCCGGTACATTTTGATGATATCTGCAGAAATTGCAACTCTATTTTTTCTAAAATTCAGTAGGAGAGTAAATAGATCGCGTTGGATAGTGGGTCCCACTCCTAGGATGTCATTGAGTGATGAATTTGATGTGGTTTTCCGTGAGGCATTGAATACAGCTCGCAAACTTGTGGTACAGCTGGATTGCTTCACTACAGCATGGTGAGGCATGTAGAACCCTTGTGAGTCCTCTCTATTTCTGATGGTGACTGCGACTTCCTTCATTTGTCCCAGGGATTGATATTCGTCAATGAATGCCTGATACTCGGAAGACAACTGTGGATCATTTGCTAATCGTCGCTCGAGTGATAGCAGACAGGACACGGCAGCTCGTCTTGAGTTGCCCAACATATGCGTTGGCTTCTTAAACGGGAGCCGGACGACGAAGCGACCTTCTGAACTTAGTCGGCTGTTAGCTTTGAAGTGCTCCTCACAAAATATTTCTTCTTCTGTGAAGTGAGGAGTGATAGTGGAAAGATTTTCCACTTCCCAAAAACGTTGCAACGACTTGTCAATGTTACCGTCGACTAAGATTTGGAAACTGCTTATTTCCAACTGTGATTCAGGACTTGTGTAGTGAGGACCTGCTGCTACCCAACCGAAGATGGTATTTTGAAAGTTGGGGGAGCCATTTTAACTAGGTAGTTGACCATTCTGAAGGACTTGGAAGAAATAGTCCGCATCGATCAGTATGTCAATGGTATTTCTTTTATCATATTAATGCTGTGCACCGTTATCGGTTTGTGAAACATTTTAATTAGAGACATTTCTTTTGTAAAATAACGGATCTGCCAGTTGTATTTGACTAATCCAAGGCCACATCTCGGCTGATATGTTTGTCGGTGGCATGGGTGACGTGATTTTATTGAGGACTAGTGCTTTGATTTCTATAGCTCCTTCATTTTTTAGCCCACATTGTAAAAGAACTTCTCCGAGGGTTGTTGCTACTTCTGCTGATGACAATCCTTTCACTGGTACTCGTTTGTTTCTGCGCTTGAGGTTGAGCCTTTGCACACAGGATTCTGTTATAAATGTTGCCATGGATGCTGAATCCAAAAGAGCTCGACAAGGTTGAAGAATTCCTTGAACATCCTTCACAAATACTATGGCTGTTGGTAGTAAGGTCGACAAGTAAGCTTTGCTTTACTGAGAGTTGCTTTGATGGCAATGAATATTAGCTTCTATGCTCTGTGATTGACGATGTGTGTGGTTGTGTGTTCCATCGTTTTGCGTCGGATGACTGGAATGTGACATGTGCTGGATGTCGCAACATGCTGATGTGTGTGGGATGCATGCACCATTGGCATCATCATTGATGTTTGCAGAATATGTATCCGAATTATTGGTTCCTATACAGTTCTTCACTTGATTGCTTGAATCTGCTTTGTGATGCAATGTGTATTTTGTCGCATTTGGATTAAGCGTTGAAAAGGTAGTTGAGCTTGTAATCGCTGAAGGTAGATTGCTTGCAGCTTGATTACTTGGTGATGTTGTGTTGGAGTTGTATTGATAATCTGTTGCTGGGTTTGACTGATTTAATGGTGCTGATGTGCGGTTGTATGGTGATGAGTCAAGTAAGCAGAAATTATTTTCTGCGCTGGAATTATGCTCAATAGCAGTTGAGTAGTGGCTTTGCATAGGAGTATGATGGTGCAGTGATGAAGGATGTTTATCATTGCAATAGTGACATCGAAAGTTTGAGCTACATGTTGCAGTTTGGTGACCATTTTTCATACAATTAAACACAAATGATGTTGGGAAACTAATTTTCTTCTTGCTGATGTGACAAGTGCCTTGAATTTTGGACATTTGAAAAGCGGATGATTACCGCTGCACTTGGGGCACTTAAGTGATGACGAAAGCAGGGATGTGGATTCCCTACCCGTCGCTTGATATTTGCCAGAATGTGATTGATGTTCTGGCTTGTTAGCACTATATGCTTCAAGTGCATCGCATCTATTATTTATGAATTTTATTAATTCGTTGAACGTTGAAAACTGTTTGTCTGCTACATGTTGTGCCCATAATTGCCTTGTATCTGGATCCAGTTTTTGTAGAAGAATCTAAATTATCCAAGGGTCCCGTTCCTTGGCTTCTTTTCCCAGAGATTCCAATCCTCTGACTATTTCATCTGAGGTATCTGCAAGTCTACGTAAGCTTGATGCTGTTGTTTTACTATTGCCTGCTTGTTCGATGAACGTTTTTACGAAGTCGTTTACAATTTGTTTTCTTCTGTTGTATCGTTCAACTAGTTGCTCCAAGCTGTCTCGTAATTTTCTTCTGTTACTAGAATGTGACGTATTTGTAGCGCAGCATCACCTTTCAACAAACCTTTAAGGTACTGAAACTTTTGTACTTTAGTTAGCGCTGAATTGCTGTGTACTGAAGTGATGAATAGATCTTGGAACGATGGCCAATCAGTATAATTTCCTTCAAAGCAGGGTATGGTTAGTCGGGGAAGTTTAAGATCACTGGGGGGTGGTGTATGTTGATCTGTTAGCACCTCTATAAATGCTTTATGCTGTTCTGTTAGTGCAGTAATGTTTTCGTTTAATTGGGACTGTTGTGGCTCATATGTTCGTTGTGTATTATGAGTTAGACGACGATTGAGCTCACGACGTAACTTTATTTCTGTAGCCAGGTATGCTTCTTCTACTACTCTCATCGTTGAAGTTTGCTCCGGAATAATAGTAATTTGATCGTCGTATGTGCAGAATTCTTTCCATAGCTCTCTCAATCTATTTAACATTGTGGATATTTCCACGCTGTCTGAATTTTCAGGAATAGATGCAGCGTACTCCTTTGTTCCGGCTATGGAACCTTCAATCCTGGTTCTTTTTTGTTTTAACACCTGAAGATCTGCCATTATTTGATTTTGACAGGTTTCAGTTCCTTAATTGATAGTAATATTTGTGATACGTATTGTTTTGAATAATAATGTCGGCGTAGGTGTTTTTGTGTCGTTAATTTTATTTCGAATTTTGAAATATTTTCGCAATATAGTTCATATGTATTGCTTATTTATTTACTTGTAATATAGTTGAAATATAATATATTTAATGCTAATTTTATTTCAAATACGTTTATATCAATATAATTAAAATTAGTGTGTGTCTAAAGTGTTATTTATTGTTATCTATAACTATTTAAATTTTTCAAGGCTATTGTAATTCTAGTGCTGTGCGAATGTCTGTTTGCTATTTCCGTCTTTTTTCCTCCTGGTAGTATGTTTTGTTTTTTGCAAGAGTTCACATTTAAGTGTGTCAGATTGAAATGAGGATGATTACTTTTTGCCTTGACTGTGTTTTCACCGGCGATTGTAATTTGCATACCTTCAGGCGTGATGGAGATTTATTGCTTGTGCTTTAAGTGTGTGTGTATTGATGTATGTATACGCATATTGTACCTCACGTGATTTGGAATAGCGGGCATCGCATTCACTGCTATTTGCACAATTGAAGCAAATTGCAACTATTTGTTGATTTTATTAATATCTTCCAAGTTGTTTTTTAGCACCTTTCACTAATCCGCACAGCACTGCACTACTTAATTCTGAAAGCAATTTACAACTTATATTG